>CAJHUC010002229.1:0-38100 GCA_905146915.1 Ostreobium quekettii
GGAAATCTTACCACTTTGTTACTTTTATTTGGCTGCACACTGTACAGGGTGCGTTATGTGTCACTGCAATACCCATCGCCTTTCTTTCCTTACGTGTCACCACCATTTTGTGGCAGTACCCATCGTCCCCTGGCTGGGGAACCTTAGCAATTTGTTCTCTTTATATGGCCGTGCA
Organism: Ostreobium quekettii; assembly: GCA_905146915.1. NCBI lineage: Eukaryota > Viridiplantae > Chlorophyta > Ulvophyceae > Bryopsidales > Ostreobiaceae > Ostreobium > Ostreobium quekettii. Next base: position 176 of record CAJHUC010002229.1, read on the forward strand.
TTGTACAGGGTGTGTTGCACGTCCTGCAATACCCAACGCCTTTCTTTGCTTAGATGCCACCACCAATATGTGGCAGTACCTGGCATCAGCTGCCTGGGGAAGCCTTCCCAGTTTGTTCCTTTTATTTCGCCGTGCATTGTACAGGGTGTGCTGTATGTCCCTGCAGTACCCATCGCCTGTTTTTCCTTATGTGGCATGACCATTTTGTGGCAGTACCCGCCGTCACCTGGCTGGGGAAACCTTGGTAGTTCGTTCCTTCCATGCAGCCGTGCAATGTACAACATGCACGAATTGTCCCTGCAATACCCATCGTCTTTCTTTGCGTAGGTGCCACCACCATTATTTGGCAGTACCCGCCGTCACCTGGCTGGGGAAACCTCAACACTTCGTCCCTTTAGGGGGCCGTGCATTGTACAAGGCGTGCTGCATTTCTCTACAATACCTATTGTCTTTGCTTCGGTGCCACCACCAGTATGTGGCAGTACCTGCCATCACCTGGCTGGGGAAACACCGTATTCTGTTCTTGTGTTAGGTCGGAAGCGGCCCCTGAACAGGGGCCAACGTTACAAGGATGGTCGAAAGCGCCGGCACAGACACAACAGGAAGGGGGGAAGAAGACGTGCAGGGGTGAAAGTCAGGCGGCGGATAGAAGTTGCGCGCGATCGGGAAGCTGAGCGCGATAGGGAAGCTCTAACAGATAGATTAGAGGAAATACAAGAAGCGGGGTTGGGTGGGCTGCCCTCGGGGGTGTGGCGGCCCATACAGAACCACCTCGCCCCCAAGGACCAGGCCCGATTAACCGCCGTAAGCGGATACATTAATAACGCATTGGGGGGGGGCAGAAGGGGCACGGTTCCAAAAGGAACAACACGAGAGACAGAACCCCCCCAGTCTTGGGGAGAATGGCACAAGCGTCGCAGGCAGGAACGCAAACAAGTGGATAGGAGTCGCCGGGCTGCTTATAAAACACGTCAGTGCACGGCTATCATAGATTTGGTGCTGCACCAGAGGGAACACATGGTGGGGTACAAGTCTATTAGCAGAAAATACAGAATAACTCAACCGTCGCTAAGACGCCTGGAAGAAAGACTCCTTGAAGACAATTTTTTTTCACAGGTTGGGTGGGAGTTCAATGTCATGGACTCCGGCCTCCTAACAGGGAGTGACACGGAGACTTCCTCCGATTAGTTTTTTTTAACAAAACAATCTGATTGTGAGGTGAAGTCCAAGTACCGCCTGCCACCGGCGAGGAAGGTGACATTTGCTGAACAATCCATGGTTGTGAGACACTTTTCTGCCTTTACTTCACAGAAGGAAGTGTGCATGTAACATCTCCTTGTAACATCTGAAAACCATTGTCGAATATATGTTGCCTCGGTTATTTACGCAATGGACGTCTGCGCCAGGTTCTGTTGGCGGCGATTGTGCTGTTGACCTTGCAACATTTGTTGCTGAGCGAGGAGTCCCAGACGCAGATGATGTTCCTGTTGGGAGGGGTGCATTCAGCTCCGCAGACACGGATTCGCTTAAAGGTGCATCGCCAAGTTCGAGTGTCGTTGTGGTGGAGGATAAGCCATAGCATAGGGCCAAGAGAAAGCGTCTGACCACCCCCAAACCGCTTGCCATGGTTGCTGATGTGCGGACTCCACACAAGCAACAACAAACACTAACTGAAGCAAAGTAGTCCACGCGCATGGTGGCGACCTTGGAGGAAGGGTCGCCGAGGACACGCCGCAAACAACGCTATCGCAAAGGGGATCCAGGCTACCAGGAATGGTGTAGAGAGGGGTTTACTGTAGACGAGGTGCAAGGGCCCGACAAAAGACCACGTTCCATTACTGCTGTTTGCCGGTTGTGTTATGGGAGGGGCATTACCAAGACATACAAAGTGTTGTCATACAACCCGGAAAGAAGAACTCAAACAGTGCCAGTTGGACGGGGCCCTCAAACCATTTGAAAGAGAAACATAGCGTTTTCAGTATTGAGGCACTTCGAGACAAACTTAGTAATCCTATGGGCAACCAGCAGATGAAATTGGGTACATCGTTGGAAACCTACCTGGAGACATGGCACCCTAGGACCTCAGAATGGAATAGGGCGGTGACCCACATTGCCAGGTACGTCAGTTTTGCTAATGCACTATACCACCTGGCTGAGACGGCGCCCTTCGTTCGTTTAATGCAAGCCTTTATTCCCCGTTGGCCATCTATTAGTAAGCAAACAATTGTGAGGTCGGTGGCGAGACAGGCCAATGACATCAAGCGGGAAATAAGGGAAGAGGTGTCCCAAATCCGAGACGAGTCCAGAGTTGCCACGACAGCGGACATTTGGACAAGCAAGTGCACGGACCCGTATATAACAGTGACATTGCATTGGGTGGATGCCGATTGGAGCCTGAAGAAACACATATTGGGTGAGTTTGGATGGCATATTCTGTGTCCTATGATATTTTCAATATTCGTGGTTGTCAATTGTTTACTGTTTGCATCCGTGCCATGATTAATGGCCACTCGTGTGTGCTTTGCCAACCGTGTCATGTGCACTCGCTGCACTAGTACCGGCCTTCACTGGCCGGGAATCGCGTCTCACTAGACATGAATCGTGGATGCTGTGTTGCCATGGCACGATAGCCATCAGTACTGGCCTGCCATCGGCCAATACTATCTGACATGTCATGGATATCAATTCTTTACTGTTTGCATGCATGCCATGATTAATTACCACTCTTGTGTGCTTTGCCAACTGTGTCATGTGCACTCGCTGCACTAGTACCGGCCTTCACTGGCTGGGAATCACGCCTTATTGAACATGAATCGTGGATGCTGTGTTGCCATGGCATGATAGCCATCAGTACTGGCCTGTATTGGCCAGTATAGTATGACATATATCACGTGCAAAAGGTAACCCCCGTGTTTTAAAGCACAGTACGTTGATGGTGACAAGGACTACCAGCTTCCCTGGGAGCCACACTGCAGACGCGATAAGCCGTGCCTTGCTCAAGATCCGATTGAAGTATGGCCTGCACCCTGTAGTTCCGCGTGACCAAGTAATGACGGAGTCAGAGATGGAAGCGAACCCTGTGCGTGCGTTTCAGGACGAGTCGCCGTGCGATCGTGTGGCTCTCACCACGGACTGCGCCTCCAATATGAGTTCAGCAGCCAAGAAAAAGGGGATTTTTGATTGGAGCCCATGCATTTGCCATCTGTTAAATACCGTAATCAAGGCCGCTTTCCAAAATGTGAAGAGTTTCAACAGCTCGTCGATCCGCTTCGCGAATTGGCAAGTCATTTTTACAAATCGCCCCTTGCTTGGAAGGTTTTCCGCCGCGTGCAAAGGAAGATGCTAAAGGAGGAAGTGGCCGGCGATGTATCATCAGATGATGAGGAGGAGGATTACTCAGGTGTAAGGGAAGAGGATGATGTTGCTGAGTTGGCCGATGATCCTGATGCAGATCTGACGGTTCCTGACAATGAAATGGAGCAGGCTTGTCCAAAGCGAATATTGCGTCTGGGGACTTGGTGCCCGATGAGGTGGAACAACATGTATTTTTGATTAAGAGGGCGGTTTTGTTGGAGAGAAGCATCCGCGAGTATACAGCAAATGCGAGAATTCCTAGGATCATTATACCAGCAGCTGGGTGGTGCATTTTCAAACAAGTGCTACCAGTCTTGGAGTCCATAAGGGAGTTGTCTGAGCGATGTGAGGGGGACGAGTATATTACCATATCGGATGTCCTCTATAATGTTTTGAAGTTGCTGTACGACCGGCTGTATGTCAGTGACACCGATGCACATGCAAAACCTGTGTTGCTTGAATTCACCTCTGAGTTCACAAGAAAACTGTGTGCGGATTGTGATAATGTCAACCTAATATACAACTGGGCACTAGCGGCGGCTGTGGATGGAAGGAAGAATACATTGCACTGGATGAGGAGGATCTGGAACAACGCTGACGATTGGCCAAATTTGGTGGAAGAATATGACACCCTGGCAAAGTTCCAAGCGATGTTGAAGAAAGAGATGACGGCATTGGTGAGTTCAGTTCTGATTTGTAGCCTTTGCCTTTGTAAATGTGTGCATCCAACTGTGGATAGTTTTGGCCGGTACCAAGTGTCCTTTGTGCCTTTGCATGCACGACTGTGCCTGTTGTGTATTTCGCCTTAAACGGCCGTCTCCTGGGATCACTTGGCTGCATGGGGTGCCTACTTTTATATCTTGCTTGTGTGACTAACAGCGTGCATATGACTTCTGCAATTGAGGCACATGGTGAAGGCGCCCGAAGTCCATTCCTCGGGCTCATCATCCGAAGAGGATGCAGCACAGGCTGTGCAACAGAGTTGGCTAGACGTGGCATCACCCCCACCTAAAGGACCATTACGTTTCCGACGATCAAGACGGAGAAGACGGGCCCAATGCTCCCCACTGCACATGGACCCAGTGGAGGCCGAAGTCGAAAGGTGGTTTAATTTGAAATGGACACCAGCATGTGAATATAAAAAAAATGGAGTGCTGGGGATTGGTGGGGCAAGAATCACACCAGCTTCCCCTTGGTGGCCAGGCTTGCACGTCGAATATTAGCAACACAGGTGAGTACAACTGGCTGTGCATATATACCAAAGTGCCCTTATGTGAAATATGGAGTTGAAAGGAAGGAAAGAACTGAATACCTTTGGTTGTGTTGCAGGTTTCCAACGCCAGCAGTGAATGCTCATTTTCCAAGTTTGGTTTTATTGTGATGCCAACTAGCTATGCATATATGCCACAGAGCCCTTATGGAGTTCACAGGTTGAGAAGTACTGAGTAGTTTTGGTTATGTTGCAGGCCTCCAGCGCCAGTAGTGAACGCTCATTTTCGAAGGCTGGTCTAATTGTGACGGCCAAGCGCATGGTGCTCAGGCCCAAAAACGTGGATCATTTGAGCTTGCTAGGGTGGCAGATGGCAGAGAGTGGATGGTCGCAGCAGAAGCTAGCACATCGACGCAAGAAGGGAGGGAAGGGAGGGAAGGGAGGGAAGGGAGGGAAGTAGTGACATCGGATTCCAAAGTTTGGATCACCACCGGTGACCACCCTCATTGCCCCGGCATGGAAACTGTGGAGTACCGCCGCAGCGAGGGTGCGGTACCGTAGAGATAGAAGATAAGATATCATGACCTGTAATATTCCGTTGTCCTGTGTTCAAGTGCACACCTTGAACACACTATGTTGGAGTGGTGGATGAACTTTGGGTATAATATAGATAGAAGAAAATTTTATTCAAGAAATGCGTCCCAACAAGTACTGCGATTGGTGGATAGACTTTACAGTCGCTGCCCTGGTGTGGAAACTTCTAGAGTACCGCTGCAGCGAGGGTGCGATAGGCAGAGATGGTAGATAACAAATCACGATTCATACTATTCGTTGCCTATTTTCATGTATGTAGAACGGTTGAACTTCGATGTACTATGTTGGAATGGTGGATGAACCTAGGGTATCATATAGATAGAAGAGAATTTCTGTGAGAAATGTGTCCAGTCGAATAGTGCAATTGGTGGATGGGCTTTACACTCACTGCCCTGGCGTGGAAACTGTGGAGTACTGCCGCAGCAACCCATCGTTATATGTGATACGTATCACCCATTCCCAAGTATGTTGAGTGGCTCAACTGTGTTCAAAGGTGAACCCTCTTTGCCACTTGCCTCAGGTGATGTGGCTGTGTGTGTGTCCGCGTTTGGTATTACAACTATGCCGAACCCTTGCTGGAATGGCCGGGAAGACTTGCAATGGGAGTGTGGTACGCACTACGTACTACGTAGCAGTACCAGCCGTAGCAAGTGGTGCAGGATTGCATGCATACACTGGAACTTTACACACGGTTTGTGTGTCGTTCAGTTCTCCAAATCACTCCATGTATTACAAACCGCAGAATACATGACCTGGAAGACACCCACACAAATTTATCAAGCATGCAACCAACATAATTCGAGTTGCTGCAAAATGGAACCCCTTGGCAACTTCGCCTTGACCTTGCCGTGGCTAGAAAGCAAGTACCTGTGGGTAATAACGGACCAAAATTATTAATCAACGGATATTTTGTTGCGGACCGGACGCCGCACACGTCATCTGTTAACTTAACGGCAAATAACGGTGAAGAAAAAGTGAGAGCCGGATTCTGCGGACGGCAGTACGGCAAATAGCGAACCGGATATTACCGGACGAATATCACACTCAGTTTTACAGACCGGACTTAACGGACCAGACGGCACCCGAGTGTGGCCACTTCTATGTCTGGTATTACGAGCAACACTCTCCGGTCCCAATTTGCAGATCCGTCTCCCCGCGCGGCCAAGTGGCCACATTTCAGGGGGCTAGCATGGAAAAAACATATCTGGGAGGAAAGGGGGGGCTGCAACCTCAGCCGATTCGGTTGAATCACAGCGCCAAGGTGATCGCCGAGTGGTAGCGGCAGCCCCCTTCTGCAAGGTAGGGACCCTGGGCGTCCCCAAATGTTCCCGTTTTGCTTTTCAGTCCTTTCTCCGAATAGACGTGTCTTTAGCGCTGTTGTGAGAGGAGGCCCGGTGGACCGTGCAGGGGTGGTGTGGCGAATCTGATGGCAACATCTCGCACATCAATTGCTGCCACTATCACAAAAAAGAGTAGTTTGGCACTGTCACAGAAAAGAACAATCCACTGTTATACAAAAAATAGTAACCCTAGGAAATTCTCTTGCGACAGCTGCACACAATATTAGTCAAAGCAATCAAGTACCTGTGGTGGCAGAACATGTACAGACATTCAAGATCTATTACTGATCCATTTCACACCAAATAATATCTTGTAGTTCCAATGTTTTCATTGTTGATGAGCATTGCTCATGGTGATGAGCATGCAGTTGCATTAGAGGTGGCCACCCGGATCCGTTAATAACGGACGAGGGTGCCGTCCGTTAAATATCCGTTAATTTAGCGGACCCCGCTCTCTCTCTTGCTGACGTGGCACGGATGGCAGCGGACGGCTGGTGCCAGTCAGCGGACTTTGCGGATTCCGCTTGGGCGTTAACGGATATTTTCCAACGGACCGGAAGCCGCGCACCCCATCCGCTAATTTAGCGGATGGCAGCGGACGTGTGTGCCGAATCAGCGGATGACAGGCAGTAAGTACTGATTTCCGAATCTGCGGATCAGGTTGATTGCCAGCGTGGCTCAGCCAGCGTCCACATACCGCGGACCTTATTTGGTCGCTCTTCTGGTGCTGCCGCAGTCTCCAACCCTTGCCGCCCCACTAGCCACACCATGGACCCAGCACCTGCCGGGCCAAGAGGTAAGGCATACCGCGCGGCGCGCGCACGGGCGGCAGAACCAGAAGCCAGGGCAACGCCCTCAGTACCGCCGACCTGGCGGGAAATTCCGGGCCGCGCGGGGTGTTGGGGGGGGGCTCGGATGATCTGTTGGCCGAAAACCTGTCTGTGGCCGGATGCAATCTGCCGCTGATGCACAGGCATAGCGCGCTATCCTGCTTTCTGGCCAGGGCAACGCCCTCAGTACCGCCGACTTGGTGGGAAAATCCGGGCCGCGCGGGGTGTTGGGGGGGGGGGCTCGGATGATCTGTTGGCCGAAAACCTGTCTGGCCGGATGCAATCCGCCGGTGATGCTCAGGCATCGCGCGCTATCCTGCTTTCTGGCCAGGGCAACGCCCTCAGTACCGCCGACCTGGCGGGAAAATGCGGGCCGCGCGGGGTGTTGGGGGGGGGGGGGCTCGGATGATCTGTTGGCCGAAAACCTGTCTGGCCGGATGCAATCCGCCGGTGATGCTCAGGCATAGCGCGCGCTATCCTGCTTCCTGGCCAGGGCAACGCCCTCAGTACCGCCGACCTGGCGGGAAAATCCGGGTCGTGGGGGTCTCGGATTATGTGTGGACTTTGGAAGCCTGGTGGCACATGGCCGGGTGGGAAGATCATGGTCGGGGTTTGACTTCATTCCGGGATTTTACCTGCGACCCTCACCAACTGTGTTGCATTGTAGGTGCGACCAGTGCTGAAACGGAAAGCAGGCAGGGACGCCTTCGACATGAGGGGCGTGTAGGTGCGGTGGACGTGTACCTCTGTGCAGCAAGCCTGAGTGTCGCCTATTGTGGCTGGGTGCTATAGGGAACATCGCGGGAAGTCGGGTACAATCGCAATGTTGATTCTAAGGCTGGTAATCCAAGGCTTGTATGCCTCTGGCTGGAAACCATGCATCCATTGGGGCACCTACTGTCCTGCGTATATGTTGGAAATGTACTTAACGTTGTGTGTGGTGCTGCAGCCTCACCAAGCTGCGTCAATGCAGATCCACAAACCATCGGGAGGGGAATGGCGAGCGCAGAGGAGCAGCAAGACGAACCCTCACTTGGTGAGTGGATTACCACTACACTTGCTGAACTGTATTTTGCTGTCGTCTTTGGCGGCTGTGGCTGTGTGTGTTTGTGGGTGGGTAGGGTGCTGCACCATTCTGGCATGGCCACCTCGTTGGTGGCAGTACCCGCCGTCACCTGGCTGGGGAAACCTTGGCAGTTGGTTCCTTCCATGTGGCCATGCACTGCACAGGGTGCACCACTTGTCGCTGCAATACCCATCGTCTTTGCTTACATGCCACCAACATTATCTGGCAGTACCCGCCGTCACCTGGCTGGGGAAGTCTTACCACTTTGTTACTTTTATTTGGCTGCACACTGTACAGGGTATGCTGTATGTCCCTGCAGAACCCATCGCCTGTTTGTCCTTATGTAGCATCACCATTTTGTGGCAGTACCCGCCGTCACCTGGCTGGGGAAACCTTGGCAGTTGGTTCCTTCCATGTGGCCATGCACTGCACAGGGTGCACCACTTGTCGCTGCAATACCCATCGTCTTTGCTTACATGCCACCAACATTATCTGGCACTACCCGAAGTCCAATCCTCGGGCTCATCATCCCAAGAGGCTGCAGCACAGGCTGTGCAGCAGAGCTGGCTTGACGCGGCATCACCCCCACCTAAGGGACCACTACGTTTCCGACGATCAAAGAGGAGAAGATGGGCCCCATCCTCCCCACAGCATATGGACCCCATCGAGGCCGAAGTCGAAAGGTGGTTTGAATTGAAATGGACACCAGCATGTGAGTATCAAAAGAAATGGAGTGCAGGGGATTGGTGGCGAGAGAATCATACCGGCTTCCCCTTGGTGGCCAGGCTTGCACGTCGAATACTAGCAACACAGGTGAGTGGGTGAGTACAACTGGCTGTGCATATATGCCACAGTGCCCTTATGAAGTTCACAGGCTGAGAAGTACTGAGTATTTTTGGTTGTGTTGCAGGCCTCCAGCGCCAGTAGTGAGCGATCTTTTTCCAAGGCCGGTCTAATAGTTCGGGCCAAGCGCATGGTTCTCAAGCCCGAGAACGTGGATCATTTAAGCTTGCTAGGGTGGCAGATGGCAGAGAGTGGATGGTCGCAGCAGAAGCTAGCGCATCGACGCACGAAAGGGGGGAAGGGAGGGAAGGGAGGGAAGGGAGGGAAGTAGTGACTTTGGATTCCAAAGTTTGGATCACCACCGGTGACCACCCTCGTTGCCCCGGCGTGGAAACTGTGGAGTACCGCCGCAGCAAGGGTGCGGTTACCATAGAGATAGAAGATAAGATATCATGACTTGTAATATTCCGTTGTCCTGTGTTGATCTGCACACCTTGAACACACTATGTTGAGTGGTGGATGAACCTTGGGTATCATATAGATAGAAGAAAATTTTATTCAAGAAATGCGTCCCAACAAGTACTGCGATTGGTGGATAGACTTTACAGTCGCTGCCCTGGCATGGAAACTTCTAGAGTACCGCTGCAGTGAGGGTGCAATAGGTAGAGATGGACGATAACAAATAACGACTCGTATTATTCATTGCCCGTTTTCATGTGTTGAACTGTTGAACTTCGACGTACTATGTTGGATGGGCTTTACACTCGCTGCCCTGGCGTGGAAACTGTGGAGTACCGCCGCAGCAACCCATCGTTATATGTGATACGTATCACCCATTCCCAATTATGTTGAGTGGCTCAACTGTGTTCAGAGGTGAACCCTCTTTGCCGCCTGCCTCAAGTGATGTGGGTGTTTGTGTGTCCGCGTTTGGTATTGCAACTATGCCGAACCCTTGCTGCAATGGCCGGGAAGACTTGCAATGGGAGTGTAGTGCGCACTGCGTACTATGCAGCAGTACCAGCCGCAGCAAGTGGTGCAGGTTGGCATGCCATACACTGGAACTTTACACACGGCTTGTGTGTTGTTCAGTTCTCCAAAACACTCCATGTATTACAAGCCGCAGAATACATGACCTGGAAAACGCCCACACACGTTTATGAAGCGTGCAACCAACACAATTCGAGCTGCTGCAAAATGGAAACCCCTGGCAACTTCGCCTTGACCTTGCCGTGGCTGGAAAGCAAGTACCTACGGGACAGAACGGACCAAAATTATGAATCCACGGATGTTTTGTCACGGACCGGACGCCGCGCACGCCCTCCGTTAATTTAATGGCAAATAACAGTGAAGAAAAAGTGAGAGCCGGATTCTGCGGACGGCAGTACGGCAAACAGCGGACCGGATGTTACCGGACGAATATCACACTCACTTTTACGAACCGGACGCAACGGAGCGGACGGTACCCGAGTGTGGCCACCTCTAAGTTGCATACATGTAGCATGCAGCATGTGTTGCCCTGCATATAGCGAGGTTAATTCTAAGGAAAATGCGCTGAACTTTGGTGCCTTGGTGCACAGCCTAGCACAATGTGCACTAGCACATGTCATGTGTTTCGGTGTGTGTGCTTTAGATTGAGCAGCCATTGATGACAAAATAGAATCCATGCTGCGGGCCAATCCAGCTGAGCGCCAAGTGTTGCTATTTGATGCATTTGCTTCTATACCATATCCCATGACAGCAAGGGAAGCATGGAACTCAGATCTTGAACATTGACCTGCAGTAGTGGAACCTTGAGGCTCCATATTTTGGTGCAATGGAGGTCGTTGTGCTTTATCTTGTGGGCCCCGATCGCAAGGCAGACCTGAACATGAACAGGGAAGGAGACACCACATGGCAAGGCAACGTTTCATGCTCAGGACCGTTTTGGTAAGGATGTTCCCTGCTGGGCTTCCACGTTTTGGCACCCCCGAGGGCATCACAGATCTCCCAAGGTTTGGCACCCCTGTGCGCATCGCAGACCTCAAGCAGAACAGTTGTAGAGCAAGAGTCCCCCGCCACCTGCCACATTTGCCAGATGCGGTTGACTTGGTCGTTGGCGTGCGCCGACGACCAGCGTGCCACAACTTGCTTAAGACTTGCCGCATCATCATTTTGGTACATACAAATTTGAATCTCAGACTTAATTGTGGCCGCGAAGTCCACTGCCACCAATCCCGCCAACCTTCCCCGCTGTTGAGGGGGGGCTAATCGTGCTGGGCCAGTGGACGCGAGCATGTCTGGTGAGTGAGGTTGTGCAGGTGAGGGTCAGGGATGCTTGCAAGCTGAGAAGGGCAGGTGGGCGCCTACTGGCTTTATCTTTTGGTAACGCCCATCCCAGACCTCCACACCAGCATGCGACACTAGTAGCTGGTGAAAACGTGCTTTTGGTGTCGCTCAGCCCTGAACGAGCTGCGTTTGTGTGTGTAGGGATGTGCACATATATGTGTGCGTGTTTGTGTGTGCAGGGATATGCGCATATGTGTGTGCAGGTGTTGAGCCGACATGGCTACAAATGAGCGCATGCATTCTGTACCCGTGTGCAGACAGGTGAGTTATGTTGCTTCTCGAGTTTGTGCTTGTGTGCGCAGGGACAGCGCCTACAACAAGCTTACCCACAACCATGTGGAGAGCTCGAAGTGGAGGTGCGTTGTGGACACGTTATCTGGTGGTGCACATGGCGCTGAGCCTACCACCGACATGTCCAAGGCCCACATGCGCACCTGTAGGCCCTTTGGATGGGGAAGGGTTCTGCGATGGGGAAGGGAGCTGCGACGGGGAAGGGGTCTGCGATGGGGAAGGGGGCTGCGGTGGTAGATGGCACTTGGGTTGCTCAGCGGACGTGGTGCAGAGCGTGGTGTAGAGTGGTGTGGTGTGGTGCTGTTGTGGGAGAGACAAGTTGTAAATGGTTGTGGCACCTTTGAACCATGTGTGGCAAACCTGCCTGGTGGTGAGGGTATAGGCAATGCAGGCGTATACATACAAAGCGTTGTTGAAGCCGTCCCATGCATGGAACAGTGGACCCAACCGTGCAACAACCAGAAACACCCACTATCACAAATGCAACCCAACCCACGTTGCGCCCACATCCCTGTTAACCCACATCACGCCCACGTGCCAGCCAACCCATGTCGTGACCTCGACGCACCCACGCGCCGGCCAAGCCACGCCGCGCCCTCTTCGCACCCACGCACCGGCCAACCCACGTCACGCCCAAGCGGCGGCCAGCCTGCGCCGTGCCCACGCGCCGGCTAGCCCACGTCCAGCCCACACGCTGGCTAGCCCGTCCGTGGGAACGCCGGTGCATGGGCTGGCATTTTTGGCAAAACGAGACGACCACATACCGACGCGTACATCAGAAAATGTTGCTGCATTTCAATGCGTTGCAACGGCCTTCCCACGCACGGGCTTGCCAATGAAAAAACGCATCGGCACCTGCGTTGCACACATCGGCACTCCGGTGCCCTGCAATGCAATGCAACGCAATTCTGTAACCCGAGTGAACGGAACGCCAGGAAAGGCAGCAGAGAAAAAAGCACTTTTACAGAAACCGCTGGCTGCAAACACCCCCTTGACGGACAGCTCCAGAGCCAAAAGTTTGAAAGCTGATGTGGCATGAACGGCTATAGAAACCCGGCCCTAGCAAAGTTACGGAAAATCGACGGACGGATTGTTTGTGTTCAAAAAGTTACAGAAGTAAATTAACAGAAAAAAAGCTGAGCGGCCATGGTTACTAGTAGTAACATGCCTAATAATCTATTTTAGAACCGTCTCAAATATATTCGAGAGATTTGGCGACTATTCTATATAGTAATTCCTGTATTATATTAATCTATTGTCTAGAATATTCTGGTAAACGGTATAACTTCGTTAGGCCTTCCCTCTCAAAGAGATGATAGGTGTTTTCGTTCTCTTGAGAATATTCTAAACTTTTCCATAGAACATGGTGCGTCCTTATGATACATTACATTAGTGTAGCGGTATAACAAGTTTATTCCCATCCTATAATCAAACCCAATTTCATTCCCGTCTCTCAAACCAAGTCTAATGCGTCTTGTTATACAAAATTTGTCCATATTTTTGTCAATAATTATTCGTTTAGCCTAATTCTTTCTCCATTCAACTCTAAATTAAGTCTAATTTTTGTTTATTAAACTTACAAATCCTTATCTAATCTTATAGATACCCACCGTACGCCAATTACATTGGTGATCCACCCAGCAAAAACGTTGGTCATTATGTGGCATCACAAACAATTCAAAATAAATAAATGCCTTCAATGGCATATATCCAAAGCTGCTAGACTCTCACCAGGTGACCAAATTTAGGCCGTACATGCTTTGATGAAATAAAACAAACAACATATACGATCGTGAATAGCGACTACTGCTCAGAGATACCCCTCCTTGCTATGCTTTGTGAAACGTGGAAATTTTGTGCTCAGTGCGCACATATGCGACACATAGCACTATCAGAAAGCACCGGGTTTGCGATACTGGCTAAGCTGCAATTTCGACACAAAGTGGCGCCATTGTTGTGATCACAAATCATGATTCGTTATGGCATAAATGTGGGTGTGGTGGCATTAATTGATGTAAAATGGCATGGCAGTTGACATCGCAAAAATGCAGTTTTCAATGGGTGTAGCATGAGAAATCAAGCTTTCAAACTGCACTCGTCAGACAGCTCACCAAGAATATGTTGACGTGCCTGTAAAGTTGCAATGAGCAAATGTCTTGTTCACATGACGGTTGTCCAACTGGGCTGTTCCGAACAGCGCAAGATGTCCAGGACTGTTACATCTATACATATAGAGGCATAGGCAGTCTATGAAAACTACAAGCACAGTCGAGAAGCGGTAATCCTCCGTCTCCATGGTGGCGACTTTGCCTAGCATGCTAGCACATCATCTAGAACTTTGGCAGGCATTGATGCAATGTTGATGAGGGTCGATGCAAGGAAGTCATTGAAACAATGGCCCTCAATATTGGTGAACTACGCTTGAAATAGTGTATTTTGGCGTTGGCGTTTGTCAACCCTCCAACAAGCCATCTTTATGGAACATTCCCAAACAAGCAGACTTCCAGGAATGCTGAATCCAGAATCCATTTATTAGCCCGGAGATGCATCCAGAAACTCGGCAGGCTTTCATGCATCATTGGTAAGCCATTGGATCAACGCGAACATTCAAAGCTCATGTCTGTGGAACGGCGTTGATGCAATGGCCTATCAATGTTGTATCAAGGCCTAACAGGTGTGCGGATGATCTAGGAAATTTCGAAGCTGGAATGTCACTTTGCAACCGGCCAATTGCAATTCCAACTTTGGCTATGTTGCTTATGGCCTACACATTTGTAGAAATTGGATTCGCTTGAAACATAAATGATGCATATAAGCCCTGCGTCTGACCTGCGCTATTTCCGCTTCCAAATATAAGGCGCAGGGAATCGGAGGACACTGCGGAGCACCACACGACAATCGTCGTCGCCGCAAAGTGCATGGGACATTGGACAGAAATTTGCAACAACTACGGTGCACCATAGGCACGTGCCTATGAGCCTATAGGCAGTGCGGCCGCCTGCGGCGGTGCCTTTCATGAGAAAACGTTGGCGCTCGTGGATGTGGGTGGGCGGTACAGGTTCCTGGCCGCCATGCATGGCTGTATGTTGGATTTCAGCTACGAGGCCGCCATCATTAGCGAAGCAATGAACACGTCCCCCACATGCAAGGGGGTGGAGGGCATTGTGAGTTCATCGTGTTCCAACTCATTTGGCGGTGGTGAGGGACCTTGATAAGTAAATTCGAAGTTGATGTTGCAGTAGTTTGGAGCACGATATTGCCATACGTTCAATCAGCCAATCGCTCTGGCCGCTTGGCACTCTTGCGTGTACTGCAGTAAAATGCTTCGGGTCGGAATTTCGAGTGAAGGGACCGAGCTGAGGCTTTGGGCTTGTGATGATGCATAAATGTGCCGAGCGCCGCAAGCGCGATGTGACTCAAGAGACCAATTTTCATTGTGCTTGCAACTTCAAAGTTGAGCATCGTTTCTCGTAGCCAGTGAAACCTTCCCAAAATAGTGGTGCAATTGCACACGGCGTCCCCCTCTGACGCACAGAAAATGCACAACACACGAACTTCAACCACGCGGCAGTTGCCAGGCCTGCTTCGTGCACGATGTAGACATAGATAGCATCTGTGTGAAGTGGGCAATCTCTATTCGCTGCAGCTGTTTGTACCGCCAACATTTCGCCTTGCTGCCTTCTCCCAGCAGCGGCAGACGTCATAAATGAGAGCCTGGTTGCGGTGCTGGAGGACCTGTCACCCGACTACAAAATGGCACGCACTGTTGACGCTCAAGGCCATCAGAACACCATCGACCTTCAGCCGCTCCTTGGCCAGACGGACGTCTCCATCGCCTGCAACGGCCGGACTGTGTCTGTGCTGGCTCCCTGCCATGGCACACTAAATATCGTGGGGGTGGGACCCAAGGGCAACACAGCACGAACGTGTCGGGGCTGGTGGATCACCGTGCCCCCTCTCAAGGGCACGATTGCCTGTTGTGGCGATTGGGACACTGGTGCAACAAACAAGGCTGGAGTGTTGGAAATGAAGGGCGGGTGCACGGGACAAGCCGTCCTGGAGACCGCAGAGACGATTGTCCACGGACAGCATTCCCCGGTGTCTCGACAACTGTGCGTTGGGAGCGCAAGAAGATGGTAACTAGCAAATCAGGCACCACGTCGGGACGAGGCGGCCGTGGTTTCTGCTTAGGTTATCATAGTACCGTGACTTCCGCAAGTCGTGGGCCTACAGATACTGTGATATACTGTGTTTGCTTGGTGTGTCCTGTTCTCATTGTTTCAATTGACTTCTTGGATAATTGGCACATGCATATGTCAGTGATCAGTATTTCAGTCGATGAAGGGTTGTAAGTTGACAAGATACTATTCTGTGTTCGTGGACTGTTTGCTAATCACCATTATCCTAGCACCGGCGATACTGTGAATTTCCAATCGCCGGCTTTGATGCAACCGGAGGGAGGTCGCGTTTTGGTTTTGTTGCATGTCTGTCGTGGTGCGATTGTTCTGAGTCAGTGCTGACAGCAAGGCTCAACAGGAGAAAAGGGCCAAATAGCACGTGCCCAAAAGTGTACAACGTTTACGGGTTTGGGTTATTTTTGTGGTCGCAGCGTGCATAACTTTGATGAAATGTGTTTCATGTGTGTTTCCAAAAGTGTTATTTGGTCTTCGTTTTGCTAATGGCTAAAAACCGGCAACGTGTTTCGCTTCGTTTAAAACTGTTGTTATTGTTTCAAATTTCCCCACGCCTCCAGTGGCGGCCAAAGTGACGTGGCGATTTGATGAAGTGACGTGACGAGGCGGATGCACTCTTCTGGGGCGCAATTCGACCGCGGTAGTCGATCCAGGGGAGCATGGCGCCTTGAAGCACACATTATGGCCATGTGTAAATATGTGGGAGTCTGAAGCATCAGGGACTGTTAGAATACGATGTGGACGCCCGAGCCTGTGATCCAGTTCAAAGCATATTCTGCTGGGTACATGAATTTCAGTACCGTCAGTGGTCCACGATGTATTTCGAGCGATTTTCGCACTCGACCCCTGCCCATGGGTAGATCTGTGGCCACAGATCCCTTGCGAGGGATGCACTTCTCAAAAGGCGAAGTAAGATCGTATTTCTGCCTTTTGAGAAGTACTAAGCAACATCAGATCCTCTAGCTTGGACTGTGCATCCTTCCTATGGCGATCGACGTACTTTTCCTGGTGCTCTTGAGTCGTCTCGAATCGCTGGTTTGGCACGCTGCTGGCCAATCTGCGGTCATTGCGCATGCGTATTGACCGTGCTCTTTGGCGCTCCCCTTGCACCCTTTTGTCGTACCTAGTAGTACATGTACTACTGGGTCCAGCACCTCAAATGAACTCCGCAATTGACGAAAAGGATTTTGAACGCCCGCAGGCCGTCATTACCAGAAACACAGAGGTGGCCCGCCTACATGCTGGTCATCATGCAATAAAAAGCAAACAGCCCTGCCAGCCAGCCCTCTCCAACTCCTGGGCGTATGGGTGTTCCTCCTTCCCCAGCCCACACTCACCCTACAAAAGATTCCCCCAGCAGTAACAAATGATAGCGCAGTTAACGCGGTTTACATCTAGGACGGCGCCGGGTGCGAAGTGCCAGATTTGGATGTGAACGGCAGCCAGCAATTCTCTTACCGCTACGGGACATTTTCGTTGGGACCCACCTTGCCCGTTTGGCAGCCAGTTTGGGTCTTGTTTTGTGTTCCGGTTTCTGGACTCACTGGCGGGAGAGCCAAAAGGGGGAGAGCAGCAGTGAGCAGCATTTTTTGGTTTGCCCCCCCCACCCCCCACCCCACCCCACTTGCCCACCCCCAACCCCATCCCACCGCCCATGACTCGTTGTTTGGAGAGGTGTTTTTGATCAACGGATCGCTCATTGGACCTCGGCATTGGGGGCACAAATGACGGGAGAGGCAAAACTTCATGCCCGATTTCTGGATTTCTCTCCTTGTACGTACAACACAAATACGGTATTGTATACATTAGTTTATTTGTACCAATGGGATTTGATTGGGACCTCCAGTGTGAGCATGGTTGTTGCCTCCAAGGGCGGGAAAAGCTTGCCGTTACGCGTCAGGGCTGTCAAATCGCCGTCAACTTCACGGCCCCCTCCTTAACAAACGGAACCCGGCCACGTGGTCTAGCACTTTGGAGACGCAACCCCATTTAACGCGACCCCCCCCGGCAGTCGACACCCCGAGCCCCACACCCCGCAGTGCTTCCCCCGCCCGGCGGATCCCAGGCTCGAGATGGCGCCTCCGGCCGCGATCTTCCTAGCGATGGCTCTCCTCTGCACCACAGGTGGGTCGCGCCGTTGGCTACCGACAGGCGCTCGGAGCGTGTTTGGCAGCCCTTTGCGATGCGGACACGCATGCGGGCGCCGCTTCCTCGCGCTTCGTCGCCCATTTCAGGCGGACGCCGCCTGGCCGGCCGATAACCGCGGTGGCATCCTCGATGCCGTGTGCAGATCGCCGAATTTATTCGTGTCCCATTCGCGAAAGCAAAATATGATTGTGCTGGGCATGCCCTGCATCACTCCCTGGCACCTCAACGAAAGCGAGCGACGCCGTGCCGAGGGTCGCACCCCATCCGACATTTTCTTAAGCGTGCTTTCCCAATGTTGTGTCATCTCGGCCCAGTTGGCCGAATGGACACTTCCCCCATTCCCTGCCCATTTTGGCCCCTTGGCAGCAATTTTCGGCAGTTCTCTTTTTCTCTGAATCCGGATTCGGGCCCGATCGCGCTAACCGCCCGTGCGTGTGCGCGCGCAGCCTCCGGCCTGTCGACAGACCCCGAGGACTACCGTCCGCAGGACGGGGCGTCGGCCTTCATCGAGCGCCTCAGGCAGGGCACCGCCCTCGCTGACTACCTCAGGCCCGGCAACCTGTCCTGCAACGCCACCTGCAACAACCAGACCTTCTCGGGCGAGGAGTGTCAGGGGGCGTTCAAGGTGAGATGCGCAGCGCGGCCCTCGGTGGGGCGTCCAGTGTCGTGAGGGGCGGAAGGGGGACGGTTTGCGACTTTCGGGTGCCCGGCTGCATGACGCACGGTAGGATGCACACCGGTTACGTGTCAATCACGTCAGGGGAGGAATGGCCCGAGCGGCAATGAAGTTCCGCGCGAAGGTGTGGATATGGCGTGGTGGCTGCTTCGGAGGCCAATGCTCTGAAGTCATTTCGGTCGGGCGCCGAGGCGGGCCTGACATGTCCGATTCTTTTGAAATCACTCATTGATGATGTCGTCGAGGGATGAGGTCTGTTGTGCTTGGGTAGCTGTCCACGGATGCCTAAGTTGACAAATCACAGCTGCATCGACGACAGTGTGAGCAACCGCACACAGCGCGGTGCCGAATGGCCCGAGGTGCCACGAAGTTCCGCGCGAAGGCGCGGGAATCGCGTGGTGGTTGTTTGGGAGGGGCAGTGCTCAAGTTGTTTTGTTCGGGCGCCGAGGCCGATGAGGCGGCCTGACAGGTCTGATTCTTTTGAAGTCGCGCATTGATGACGTTGTCGGGATGCGTTTTTTTCTTCTTGGGCACCTGTCCACGGATGCCAAATCCGACAAAAGACCGCCCTTATCCCAATTGACCGACGCTGGGAACGCGCCTGTTGCATCGACAACAGTGTGACCGAGCACATGCACTGCGGTGCCGAACGGCCCGAGGTGCGGAATGAAGTTCCGCTCGAAGGCGTGGGGGATGGCGTGGTGGTTGTTTCGGAGAGCAATGTTCAAGTTGTCTTGTTCGGGCGCCGAGGCGGACGAGGCGACCTGACAAGTCTGTTTTTTTTGGCCATCGCGCATTGATGACGCTGTCGAGGGATGCGACTTGTTGTTCCTGGGCAGCTGTCCACGGATGCCAAGTTCGACAAATCACCACCCATGCGCCCATTGAGCGACGCTGGGAACGCGCCTATTGCATCGACGACAGTGTGAGCGAGCACATGGAACGCGGCGAATTTGCTAAGGCCGCTTATTGCGTCCCATTTCGCCCTCCCTAGTTGACGAACCGGTTGTTCCTTACTGAAGTCCGGATTATGATTTAGGATGTTCGCTTTTTCAGATTGGTGGACAATAAGGGAGCAGATGTTGCGATGACAATATCCCACCGTCGTCGCCAACCTTGCAGGATGGCTTTGTTCAGTCGTGTGTGACAAAGGCGGCCAAGGAGTGCCACTTGTAGACGAACGAATAAGATAGCATGCACCACAAGCCACCACGAAGAAATGCATTTGTCTGGCTAAAATTCCCCGAACAAAAGTGTGCACCAAAGGCTGCCTTTGTCTCCACGGATGCTTGCCTTGTGCTACGCGAGCCTGACCACAAAAGTAGTATATCGAACACATGGTTTTGTTCTCATTTTATCACGTGACTATGATACGATATGTTTCAGCAGATTGTCCCAGCTGAGGAACAAACCTGAGATTGTGCTTTGTGACTTCTATTCTTCCGGTGCTGCTGTGCTTTGTTCAGTCAATCAGGAATCATCACGTAAGTGGTCAATGTATTCGCTCATCAAATGGCGTCCTAACGGTGGCCGCAGGCGGCATGATTTAGGCTCTGTTCGAAACTGTTTAATCTGCTAACAACCATGTGCCAGCAGTTTCGACACTGCTCAGCAAGGCCGAAAATTCTGTGATATGGGCAATTCTTTTCTTTCTGTTGCAACATCCGTCAACTCGGTACTTCGCCCTAAGAAGGCGCTGGCAATGGAGCTTGCATTCAAGGACCCTCGAGGAGGTGTCCCTTCGCTTTCTGTGTCGCCCCAGAAGAATCGTGTAAATGAATGTTGCAACAAGCAAGAAGAATTCATGACCAGACCCTGGATCACTGTCCATCAGGCTGTACAGTGAATTTCCAGCTTGAAAGTGAATAATCCCACTACTTTCTCGCTTTGGTACGTCACACGTCTCACCTGAGCAGAAAAAAGTCCCACAATCAATAAATTGATCGATCAATCAATCAATCTATCTATAAACCACCATATTAAACAAATAATCAAAGAATCACATCCCATTGCGTATCAAGACAAGTAGACAGTCTCCTGCCGCCTTTTGCACCCACAGGCAATGTGTGCTGATTGGTTCGCTGAGTGCATCCGCAGGTGAGGTGCCACGGGTCGCTCGGCAAGCCCGGCCGCAACGCCACGTTCGTCGCCCGCATCCGCTGCGACGGCCAGTGGAAAGAGGCGGGCGGAAACGGCAGCGCCGCGTCCAATCCCACGGGCAAGGAGGTCGTGTGCAACGGCGCCTTCCACGAAAGGGTGCTGGCCTTCAGCGAAGTCCGCAACGGGAGTCGCTTCAGCGCGATGGCCTACGGCTGTGCCTTCATGTACAGCTACGAGGCCACGGGGCTGGGGAACGCCAGGGTGCGGTCGCACACGTGCCAGGGGGCTGAGACCGTGAGGTCTATGTCCAGCGTCCCAAGCAGAGGTGGGCGAATTGGCGCTGCACAGAAGCGGCCTGTTCATGGGGGCAGAATGCGACGAGAACGGCAGGCATCGGCACGGGTGTGCGGATCATGTCGTCCGCCAGCTTTAAAGACAGCATCTAAAGATCGGACAATATCGTTGCGCGACAACGTGCAATGACCTAGCTTGGCGATCCGTATCAATATCGATTCGTTGACGTGCCGTTTCAAAACGGGGCCGCTGATGGCTTCCTAGCTAACTTTGGGCGCCAGTTCGCTTCAGTGGACATGGTACGTGCATGTGCATGTGTACATTTGCCTTCCTCGGGATCGCGCGACACGGGCGACGACAATATTCGACAAGTTTTGGTAACCGCGATCAACGCGGATCTACTTCCATTCGTCCGTCCGCCGGGTCGAACGGCAGAACCCCAGGCTCTGCTCATTTTCTGTCTTCTCTTCAATTCATCATCATGCGTTGGCCTTCACAAAGACAGGGAGCGATCCTCCGACATTGCAGGCAATCAAGCACCTCCCCCAAAAATTGCTCATCAAAGGAAAGGAAAGTTGTCCTTTCCCAGTCGTTTTATTTTCCTTTTTTTTGTTGGAAAGAACGACAAAACCACTTTCCCTGTTCAGTCATTTCACCGCTCGCCGGGTCTGTGTCCCTGTTACAGCAGGCAGAAGAAGCGTCACCCTGAAGGACATGGAGGCCATCCTGCAGGACGTTGCGTCCGACGACGACTCGACGACGCTCGCCGACGACTCGACGACGCCCGACGACGCCCCCGTCGCTGACCGCAGGTCCCCGCGCGGTGACCGCAACGTCTCCGTCACGTGCAACTCCCAGGAGGCGTCCCTCCGGGAGCCCTGCCACGGCACCCTGCAGGTTACTTTGGAGGGCCGCAACGTGACGGTCGCGCAGATGTGCAAAGGGTGGTGGATCCCCGCCCCCCGGGAGCGCCGCGGCTTCACCTGCAGCGGCGACTGGACGGTGGGGATGAGCAAGAGCGGCGGGCGCGGCAGCGGCTTGGAGATAGACGGCAGCTGCACTGGGCACGTGGCCATCGCGAGGCGCATGATCTCCGCCCGCGGCCACACCTTCCGGGGGTCGCGGGAGGTGTGCATCGGCCGCGCGGACGCCTCAGTGCAGCTGCCCGAGCCCCGTCTTGAGCCGCCGGTCGACAGGGCCTCTGCCGCCGCGTAGAGTCGTCGATAATATGCAGGTATCCGTTTCAATGCATAATTGCGCGCGTCTAGGCCTGACGTTCGGGGCCGGCAACAAAGTGTTTCATTCAGTGTGCTTGGACAGCTGCTATTCAGGTGTTCGTTCAGTGGGAATTGGGGCTTGTGTGCATGGGGTGCCAGGGATTAAGGGATCCACTCCTGGGAGTCTACTCCAGTTAAGTGGTCGACTACAGGGGAAAAAACAGAGGCACGTCCTCTTCGCTGTCATTTGCAGCACGGAGGGAGACTGCTGGCGGTCTTTGGAAGTGACGATGACGGGGCAGATAGTGTTTTGTACTGCGCCGTCAGGGCTTCGCGAAACTTCGAGTGTGGAGGCCGAAATGCGAGAAATGGCTCATTCGCCAGCAAGCGCTCTCGAGAGAATGGTTGGAGATTGACGCTGTTTTTGCGGCCGCTTTTGGCGGCATCATTGTTATGCTGCGAATAAATTTATTTTGGCTTACTGCGCTGTGTAACTTGTGAGCTGTTTGGGGAAGTGTGTGGGGTGAAGTATTGTCGAACAAGTAGCCGAACTTTTCTGGACTGTCCGATTGGGCATCCCTGAACCACTGCCTTGTGCGACAGTCGAGCTCGAAATCAATCAGCCAATGGTTTTGCATCAACACAAAAGTGTGCAGTTGTCAATTTGACGAATACACTAAAGACAAGCAAGGCACAGCCGCTCTCCCGGAAGACTGCCCATTGCTCGATGGCCTCCGCCCACGAGTATGCAATCTTCCACACCTTCCAACAGCTACTCGCCGACCACGCAAAACGCCCCAAATTGATTCCCCTACCTGCAGTCCGTTGGGGAAACAACAGCTGCAGCACATTCTCTCCAACATGTGCTCGGAGCCAGAAACCTCCACACCCCGCGCGGGGCAACAGTCCCGCCCTTGAAAACCGCAAGGCCAACAATCAACCATCCGAAACCCATGTAAAAAAAGAACGCCCAACAAACGTCTCTTCAATGGACAGAATAAAATACTTCGTGGCGCCATTGTCGTGTTGCTGAATGCTCCCGTGGGGGCCGCATGTCCGCCCCAATACGCAAGCATTCCCTCAATATGTGAGAATTCTTGACCGCCCCAATGCGGCGCCTCAGGCGGCGCAACGCCGAACTTCGTCCGGCAGTTGGTCCATCACCGCCTCCGCCGCTTCCAGCGCACCTTCCAAAAACCCCCCGGACTCCCACGCCACCTCCGTGGACCCCATAAGCAGCCGGCCGTCCCACAGCCCCTTGAGCGCCCGCGGCAGACCGTACGCCGGGTGGCCTCTTCCCCGTCCCCAGTCGCCGGCGGTGGCTGTCTCCTCCTCGAACGCCCAGTCCTTCACGACAATCTCCAGGGGTGCATTTGCTCCAGGACCGTACATCCTCACCAGCTGCGCCTTGGCATCTGCCTTGAGCGCATCGGCATCCCTGCGACCATCGGGCGGCGTGGCCACGAAACCGAACAGCGCGTAGGGGCCGCCGGACCTCGGCGAAGCGTCGTGGATCTCCGCCAGCGGGCCCCTGCGGCTGATCCCGTCGCCGGACAGGCCAGCCTCCCTCCAGAAGGGCCGGTCGAACGTCGCGATCAGCTTCGCCTGGCCGGCCATCCACGTCGGCACGGCGCCCATGGCGCCCAGCGCGGACTCGGGCAGCCCGCCGGCGAAGTCGACGGCCTGGGCAACCACGCGCGGCGGCATGGCGAGCACGGCGCACTCGGCCATTATCCGCACATCCCCACCCATCGAAGACACCTGGGCGACCACCCTGGAACTCGGATTCCCTTCCTCGCGGCACAGTTTGGTCAGCCTGTGGCTCAGCAGGATCGCCTCCTGGGGCAGTTCGCCAACCATCGCTTCAACCAGCGCGCCAAACCCCCCGTCCAGTCGCAGGGATCCCGCCATTGATCCGGACCAAGCGTCCCTCGACACTCGGCCGCGCTCATCCTCGTGCACGGAGGCCCCCGCGGAGTGCTGCTCGAATGGCGTCAATCCCAGCGAGCGCACCAGGGACACCATCCGGGGCTGCCCGGGCCAGTACCAGGCCGGCCCGGCGTCGAAGGCCGCCGCCTCAGCGCCGTAGCGCAGGGAGGGGGAGAGAATGCGGCCGCCCAGGCGGTCGCGTGCCTCCACCAGTAGGAAGGGGATCCCGGCGCGCTTGAGGTGGAGGGCGAGGGAGAGGCCGGACAGGCCGCCACCGCCGATCAGCACGGAGGTCCCCAGGGGGCGCGCCATGCCGGCGGCACCTCGCGGCGGGGGTGGTGGCGAGCCGAGCAGAGTAGGGCAGGTGAAGGCGCGGTGCGGACACATTCTCGCCTTCCCGAAGACGAGCCTGGCTTCATAGCGGCCGCCTCGCACTTTGGCGTCTTCCATTACGCCACGACCACGCCCGTCTCACCAGGAGCCCGTTGCTGTTACGTGACATCAAGGTACTCAACAAGCTGTTAGCAATGCGCTTGTGTTGGGCGGTGGTGTGCCTTTACAGCAGGTCATGGCTATGCTCCCCGGCTCGCGCTGTGGCAAATGTGGGGCGCCACCCTCTGCTGCAACCCAAGATTCTGCTTCGTGTGCGTTGCCCTCCATCACCGAACCCTAGACCAATCCCTTTTCAGCACGGCCGAGCGACAGCATCTTCGCGTAATTAATCACTCTGCGCCCAGATAGTCCATCAGATGCTCGGCAGAGGTTCCAGAAACGAATTCAGGCCCTGCCCTCAAAGCTGTTCAATTTGCTCTTCGTCAGTGTATACTGTTCAAACCAGCTCTCAATTCTCGTACATTCCATGCGCCGTTTTGACAGGGCCACTGGGGTGCGCTCAGCAGGCTAGAGTGCAACATGCTGTGGCTACAGACCTTGCATCGGACCCCCGACAGCACACTCAGCCCCAAGGGCACACAGCGTCACCCCAAAACACACGTATGCAGAGGCTACCACCGCTGTATGTCCCATCTAGTGCACTATACAGTGATCCAAATGACTCGACAGTAGTCCATGCGTCCACGCCCTTGTCATACAGCTACCACGCTACCCCACTCCCAATCAAAGCATTCTGTTGTGCCTGTGGATTGAACGAGCTGACTGCAGCTCCAAACACTGGCTCCCCTGCCACAAGCAAGAGTTGTCTGGCAACAGAATCACAGTCAGCCCCACTGTGCCTTCGAATGCAGCAAGTTTGGCTCCAACAGGCCAATTGCATCGAAAATGCTCTGGGCATGTGGCACCACTGTCTTCCACTCAATCACCTATGTTCGGCACTCTTTCAAAGCTCGTGCATTGGCAATGGCTCCCAGCGATGGCCACTCTCGAGCCAGTTGTCACGCACAGCTTGGCTGCATCTGTAGTCCTGGCCCAGTCCTAGGGAGACAACAAGTGTAAGGAACGCCCAGCAACATCTCTGGTAGTTGTGCCTGTGTGTTGTTGTGGTGCATTCTGTGAATGCTTCATCAGTTTGGCTCTACCGGAAACATTTCTCTCAGCACTTCAGAGAAAGCAGCAACATTTGCCTGCCCCCCAACAGTCCTCTGCTCATTATGTCAGCAACTAATGCTGACATAACTGAATCATGCACTTGTCCGCGTCGCACCACTGATGAAATCGAGGTTCGCAAAAGCCATATCTCTTCCAGGGCTTTGACAACCAATTGTTTGTGATATTCGTTGGTGTGTACAACTACCACCAGACAAATTCGCACAGGAGTGCCACCTTTCAACGTGTGTCAACCAGAATCAACCACCCACAACCTCAATCTCGTCCGAACATTGAAGTGGTCAGCGAATGAATGAAACTCCTGATCTCTCCTGGGGTGCTGAACACAGAGCCGTGCACTCTACATGAGGTGCATCTTCAGGACTTGCCGTGTCGCCCGTCGAACCCGACATTTTATGGAGTGCTTTCCCAGACGTTTGTGGGCTTCAAAACGGTGGCAACCATTGAAGCCGTAGTATTGGCCCTCCACCTGCAACACGCACGTGAATAAATGCAACTGTCACCACATCAGCTGGCACCTTGCCACGTAGGCCCACATCCTGATTGACCCAAGTCCAAGAACCACGCGATCTGAATACTCCCTGTGGATTGCTCAACTCTCAAACAAATCCCACGTTGCAAGGCATTAGTATTTGGCATCAGGAGTGTTGTACCAGATTTTCAGCATCTATTGTGGTACAATAGAAGTCAGCAGACTGGTGAAAAGTATACTTGTTTGCTTTGTTCAGGAGCGAATGTACACAAAAGAGGAATTGTTGAGGAAACCTAAACAACTGCCTTGTTGTGGTCCGGTACTTATGGATTTGGACAGAACACAGCATCAACGCATGGCTAAACTAGCCACTGCTTTGCCATGAACTGCCGCCTGCAGCCAATACGAGTCTTTCCTTGGAGCTTAACCACCTGGCCAACTGTATGATTCCAACCTGACCCTTGCAGGAAAACAGAACTGGAACATGGCATTCTGGGTGGTGACAAAGCATACAGAACACAGCATCAACGCATGGCTAAATTAGCCACTGCTTTGCCATGAACTGCCGCCTGCAGCCAATACGAGTCTTTCCTTGGAGCTTGACCACCTGGCCAACTGTATGATTCCAACCTGACCCTTGGAGGAAAACAGAACTGGAACGTGGCATTCTGGGTGGTGACAAAGCATTCCTTGCTTGAGTGGGCAAGAAACTGGGAAAAAGGGCAACTGGATCAAGATTAGGGACAAAGAAAGAAGATGGGGGAAGGAAGAGAAAAGGGATACCTACCTGCAGAACGTCGATCGGCTCCACGAGCCCAATCTCCCGGATGGAGTCCATCAGCGCCTCGACCTTTTCCAAGTCTTTCTCCCTCGGTATGGGGCGCCGAATTTCGGACAGGGGGATGTCCACAACCCGCGGGTCGTCCTTGGGCACGGCTTCGAACGTCCAGCTGTACTTGGACTTGGGCTTGAAGGGACCGGTGCCATTGGACGCCGCGCTGGTCTGGAGCCTGTTGTGGCCGCGGCAGCGCTGTGGGGGCCCAGCAGCCACCGAGGGGACCCTTACCAGCATCTTCGTCCGTCTGGGTACGGTGGGCAGGACCGGAGGACCGGAGCGAAAGGCCTGGCCGAGCGGGCTGGCCTCGCAAATGGGGCCGCCGCCTGCCGCGCTGTTCGCTGCGGCGGCGGCGAGTGCCTGCCTTCCAGGGGCGCACCGAACGGCCACCGGGATGGGCACCAATAGCCTGTGCTTTGGGGTGCAGGTATGTAGACAGAGGACAACGCGCCCAGTGCTTCGTGCAGGCGCTGTGGCCCGGCCATTTGTCTCCCTTACCCAAATTCAATCTTAACGACATGCAAAGCAGGCGAGCACGTGAGGGGGCGACACCGTGTACATTGGCCCCCCCTCCCCACCGCATGCTGACGCCCAGCGCTGGCTCCCCCACCGTCGCGACACTTATGTCGCCAGGCCTTCAAACCGCGCCACACCCGGACGCCACACCGCCAGCCGGCGCTCCGCAGGCGCCGGCCGTCAGCCTCACGAACCCCTCCTCGTGACCGCGCTTCCGCGAGCCTCTCATCGCCAAGGAGTGGGATTCGCGCTGCGGCGGGATCGCCGGCCTGCCCCGTCGGCGCCCAGTCAACGCGCTCCGGACTCAGGCGACGGCGGGATCCGCGCCGGCCGGCGCTTCTGAGGTCGCGGCGCCCAGTCTGGCGCGCTAGGCGCATCACGAGGCTCCATGGCGGGCCACCAACATGCGGCGAGCCACACGGAGGGCGGCCTCCTGCGGGGCAAGCCCCCCTCCCGCCACATGGCCAGGCAGCATTCGGCAACGGGGATCGCAGGTGGGGGCCGTGAAAAGTTTTGCCCGACCCCTCTGCCTGTAATTTCGAAAATTTTGGCCGATTGGTTCAGGGCGGGGGATCTGATGGGACCGGCGTGTGTTTGGTTGGGGGCAGATCTGCGGCGCGGGGGCTCGGGCATGCCGCACGTGCGCACGGCGCCGGAGCTGAGGGCGCTGGCGCTGGCGGTCAAGGACGAGAGCAGCCAGGAGACGCTGAGCGCGCCGCTTACGCGGCTGGCGCAGAGCCCGTTCGAAGGTGGGCCCCCTCGGGATGCCGCCAATCCCCGCAATGGCGACGGAATGAACCGCTCCGTCAATTGGTCAATGGCCGCCCCGCCGCTTCCGCTTCTCGGGCCGCGCGACGGGGGAATGTCCTGGGGGCCGTGCCCCGGGTGCATGCATGGCTCCAGTTGCTTCGCGAGTTCGGGCGCTCGGATGGCGACGCAAGCACCGGACGTCAAAAAAGCGCCGGCGCCTGTCTGGCGCCCTTGTCCGCGCCATGACTGTTTGCGCCACGACTCGTTGATGGCGCCGGCCCTGGTTCCTTTGGCCCTTTGGGCGATCGCCTGGAGCCTCGTGGTGCAAACTGTGCGCGTGCATGCCTTCTTGTGGTCGAGAATAGACGTTCTCGAGAGTGGACTCCGGCTCTTGTTGCGATTCGCGCGCTGAGGCGAACGCGTTGCGGCGGCCCGTGGGCGCGCGGGGCTGACCCCTGGTTCGTGGCACCCGCGCAGGGTGCGCCGAGGAGGAGAGCTGGCATCCATCCCAGGGATGGCGGTGGATGTCGCACCACCTGTCGATGGACGCGCTGTGGGCGAAGATCAGGGAGGAGGCGGAGGCGGACGCCGTGAGTGACGATCGGCCTCTGAGCAGGGAGGAAAATATCGTTGAGCGGGCGGGCCCTTTTGAGCAAGTATTTTGCGACTCTTTTGCACGCTTTCGCCACAGCAGTGCCCTTGAGCAACTGCATTCATTGGCCCTCGACATGGGCACAACACAGAACACAGCGCATACTTGCAGGTGTAGTTGTGTCCATTTCGTTGCCTAACGCAACCCTTTGCTCGATTCGGGAAATCAAGCTCTAATTGACCTGCACGGAAGGGCTCAATGTGCATCAGGAACTTGCACAAGCTTGAACATGCACCACTGGTTGCCACAGGAAGCTGAACCGACGCTTGCGAGCACCCTGCACAGCACGGTGCTAGTGCACCAGAGCTTCGAGAAGACGATGGCATTCATTCTTGCAAACAAGCTGGCATCATCGACTCTGCTGGGAACGCACCTGATGCGTCTGTGCCAGGATGCTTATGCGGACGACCCGGTGAGCAGGTCATTTTGTGTGCCTGCAATCTTGGCCTGTGCACTGCGTGTGCTGGACAGAGGTTGCAGGGGCCCAAACCTTGATATTGCCTTTCTGAGTTGCGATGGCACTAGCTTTCTGGGTGCTGCATCTGTGGTGTTGACTTGAGCCGTCTTTGTGTTTTGGCCAGGCCATAATTGACGCCTGCAATGCAGACTTGCAGGCTGTGATAGATCGCGATCCTGCTTGTGACAAGTACACACAGTGCATACTGTACTTCAAGGGCTTTCAAGCAGTGCAGAGCTACCGAATTTCGCATTGGTTATGGAAAAAGGGCCGAAAGGTGGGTGAGAAGGTGACACTGTTTTTGTGTTGACAACACCCGCAGTCCATGGGGACGCCTGCCACAATGTCTTGCTTGCCGAGCAACACTGCTTTCTTGGAGATATCAAATCAACAGGCAAAGTCAGAGAAGGTTGTGTGCTATTGTGAGTTGGTCGCATGATGGCACAAGAACAGTTGCCAAGGCGTCACCATGTGCGGTGGTGATGCATGTTTATGGGCCTGTGCATGGATCTGCCACAATGCAGTGATTTGAGAGTGTGCCTGTGCATGTGCATGTGGATTCCCAGGCTCTTGCTCTGGCCCTCCAAAGCCGCGTGTCTGAAGTCTTCCATGTGGACATTCACCCTGCTGTCGTGGTCGGGAGAGGGATCCTAATGGACCATGCCACGGGAATTGTCATGGGAGAAACCGCGGTTGTTGGAGACAATGTCAGTATGCTGCACCATGTCACTTTGGGGGGCAGCGGAACTGGAAAGGGGATTCGGCATCCCAACATAGGTGAGGTGGCCTGCCGTTGCAGTTACTTATTCTGATTACATGCAGCACGATGCAGGTGGCATCCTTTGTATCCAACTGCGTCTGGATATAGTTATCTATCCAAATGCCGTTCTAGTGTTATTCTCCGTCCCAGCACACTACAACTGCCATCAGGTCTAGTGCTGTACCGATCTTGGGCCTCCATGCAAACATGATGGCCTGTCACTGCGATCCACAGCAGATTTGCAAGAGACCTGTCTCCCCAGAATCAGTTGGTGGTGCACAGGCGTGCAATGTGCAGCCCACACAAGGGGCAAGTCTGACGAAACCAGTTGCCCATTTTGACTGCACGAGCTTGGCTGCTGTGTCTGATACATCGTTCAGGCTCTCTCTCCTTGAGGCCCCCGCCTAATAGTTTCTGCATTTTCGCATCCTTGCAGAGACAGGTGCAAGTGCACTGGGTAAATCCGATGTTGTTCCAGTTGGCTTTGAATGAACAAAGGAAGGAATGGATCGTTTCATGCAGTGGATTCGTTTCCACACAAGTGCTGTGCACGGCTCCTGACTTTGTTGCTCTTCTGTGTGGGAAAGGACACAATCCTCACAAACAGTGATGCCATGCACTGCACTGTACACTAGCTGTAATAAGTATGCAATCAGAGACCCTGTTGTTGTGTTGCAGTGATAGGAGCACACCTGCTGCTTGCATGCAAGAAAGGTAGATGTCCAGTATGTTGAATGAGTGTGACATGTTGTGGTCATTGCAACTTGTGCAGGGCATGGAGTGTTGCTTGGGGCTGGTGCCACAGTGCTGGGCCCCATCCACGTTGGAAATGGGACAAAGGTCGGGGCCGGTACTGTTGTGGTGTCTAGCCTCCCGTCGCACTCTGTGGCTGTGGGTGTTCCTGCAAAGATCATCAAGACAGATGAAAAGGCCGAGCCGTGCCAAAGCATGGACCAGTGCAGTGGATTCATCCACAACTATGAGATCTAGGCTGCCGGTCGGCTTTTGCCACAGAAACGCACGTGATTATTGCTGGTTGGGTAGTTTGAATGTGGGTGCTTGTACTCCAATGCAGCTGTTGGCGCGGTAGTAGTTTGGGTAGTAGTTGCCCTGCCCATTAGTTCCAATCTTGCAGTGCAGCCCTCAAGCAGTGTGGCACAAGCCTTCAAATAGTGGACAAAGAGTTTGGCAGAGCTTCGATAATCTGGCCTGGAGGAGCGACGCTGCAGACATTGTCCAGTGGTGGAGGCTTACTTCATGCTGGGCTCCACTCATCAGTTCTTTTTCCAGATAGTTTCTTCGTGGTCTCCCTGGCCGTGTCGCCCCGCAACCAGGGACTCCCTGGCAGGGAGATGAAGAATTCTTTTGCAGTTCTATTGACTGTGACAATGACTGATATCTGCATTGTTCATTGATCATTGTTTTACTGTTGAGTCTGGAATGGGTCAGGGACATAGGCTTTGTGTTCACTTCCCCACCACTGGCATAACGAAATGCCAGAAGTCAGAGATTCGAGCAGAAACTGCAGATTTAAGCCCAGAAAACGGCAGAGTCCGTCGCTTGCTCAAGGTGAGAAGCTGTGCACATTGCAGTACTCCAACACTTGGAAGCCTGCCCAAGGCACTGTTCACATGTTTGTCATCGCTCTCAAATGCATTGACTTCCAAAAGAGTCACATCGGGGGGGCTAGCGTCGTTGGTCCAGTTTTGCCAGGGAAGGACATCGAGGAATGCAGAATGGCGGAATGGTAGTGAAGTTCGACAGCCCTGGAGTGCAGATACTGCTCAGCTGCACAGATGAATGTGCAGGCATTGGCTTCAGTCTTGACAGATGCTGTGTTCAACAGACCGTTACTGTGTCTATGTCACCCGCATTTTCATTCAGCCAAACAGTCGCCAGCGTTTATGTGCATTTTCATTCAGCGCTCTGGCCACACCAAATTGACACTGAGTGGGTCGAAGAAATGCCCTCCAGCAGAGGGGGCTGCCCAGTGCACAGCCTCGCTTCTGCCCTCAAGGAATTGACACATTGGCAGGGCACCTGACCGGACTTATCTAAACTGGCGTCCCTTGTGCTCTGCATGGAATGACACAGGGCTTGAATCCCGTGTGTTGGTCTCGGCATCAGGGCATTCTCAAGGCTCCTCATCTTGATCGCTCAAGCGAATGCGCACATGACTTCGTGCTGTGGCACAGTGCGCAAGCTGCCCAACTATGGTTGGGAGAGCAGAGAGAACACCCGCCTACCCTACACTTGCTGCTTATCTCACTCGTCACCTCGTGGTGCCTGGTGCGGAGCTGCTGCTCTGTCTTCTCTAGGGTGTGTCATAATTGAATAATCCATGCGGCACATTGGAGGGTGGAGGGGAGCTCAGCCCATCACCTTTCACGAAGCGCTCTGGCAGCAGCCAAGTCCGTGTTAAGGAAACGGTCCATGCCTGAGCAATGAATGAGCTCCATGGAGTGGCTGTGCCACTATCGCTGTGGTGGGAACTTGGGACGCACATTTTTGCGACGCCATGTCCTTTTAGCCCGGAGGGCTGCGCATCTGACATCAGCAACACAAACACGAGTTGGAGTGCGTGTCCGTCCACTGACCTTTTCGCAGGGGAGGGTGGGGTTCTGCTTTGAGCACGTGTTGCAAGGTATGCAAGAGAAAGAAGCTACATCTTCTGGCGTTGCAAGGAATGCATTCAGACATTGGGAACTTTGTCCTAAAGCTGTACGTTTGCCACTTGTCCACCTCCATCCTGCAACCAGAATGAAGTCCATTTGGACCTGTTAATTCTCAAATACCCACACCTCGGGTTGGAATCTCAACGAGGGTCTAATATGGGGAGAAGATCGACGCGTTCAACTCAAACAGCATTCCGTTGAAATGATGATGACCACCAAAGCACCGCCTTGAGGGACGCAGCCAAAATGAGAATGTTGCCCGGCTGTCTGAGAAGTCTGTCGCCTTTCACAAGGTTAGAACAAACATGAACTTGTTCGGCATTTGATGCACGTATTGAACAGATATCTCAATCTGCCTTTCTGCCCCTGAATTATCACATGAGGAAGATAGCGCTGCAGTAGAGGGCAATGTCATCGTGGCGACATTGACTATGACCAGAGCCACTGCTCAAGCAGCGATAGGAATGGGAACAAATTATAGAGCCAGCAGTTTCAAGGCGCCTCTAAGCACCAGTTTCCCTGCCGCTGTTGTTTCCTGTTGGCTTGCAGAGGCGCTGCACGGCCCTGGCCATTCTGTCGCCTGAAAATGTTGCAAATTCCCATCCCCACCAAATCTGAAATCTGGACGCCCATGTCGCGAGTACCGCGGCCAGCAGCTTGTCGTCCACAAAATTTCAGGACTGCAGGCTCCAGGTCCTGGTCTCAAGTTTCCAGGACCGAGGCAAATATGGAAATGCAACAAAACAACAGCCTAGTAGTTTGGGACGGGTGCTCCGCATATTATGCAGCTTGATGCTTAACGGCAGACCAGTTGTCCAGTTCGGCATGGAAATCGCAACGGCGACTGCCTTACAACAGGGTCAATTTTTATTATCATTGCATTTATGACATTAACTATCTTGTTAATAGATTTCCACCCAGGACGACGTTGGGTGGGTTGCGCCGAGTTTCGAATCGGGCGCAATCGTATTCAAACTGGTTTCTGGCCCTTCCTTGTACCTTGGGTCAGTCAAAGTACGGAGTGTCCAAGGGTCCGCCCGTTTTGGCGGCTTGGACTTGGCGGGCTTTGGCGGGGCTGAGCAGGGGCGGCTATTTAGGCTCCCTGTGGTAATTTCGTGCACTTTGTTTGGCGAACTGCTCGTGGGACTGTGTCTTGCGAGGTCCCGTAGGGGGCAAGCTCGGCCGAGCGAAGCGAGGCCGTGCGTAGCCCCCGAAGATCCCGCCGGAGATAATGGAATTAATGAGTTTAATGAACATTAATGGAATTGTGTGCCGCGGCTTGTAAGAGCGTGCGCGGCCACGCCGATTGTAGTTCGATTGTTCTGGAACGCCTGCCTCCCTGCCTCCTCGAGCGCAGCAGCCGCGCGCCTCGGGCGGGACCGCACAGAGCGGCCGTCACCCACGGGCCAGAGAGAGCCCGGGACACGCCGTCCGGACGAGGACGACCACGCTTCCACTGGAGAGGCCCTAGAGCGCGGGCCAGGGTACCTGGACGCAGCCAAGGGGGGACCGCGCCGACAAATTGGTTTCGGAGCTACTGGCTACGACGATTGGGCGTCGGAGGCAAGGCTAGCGGAGCAGCCTTGCCGAGGCACAAGCCGGGGCGACAACCACGTTGGCAGGAAGCGCGCGGGAAGCAGATTCGAGGATTGGAGGTTGGCAAGTTTGGATCGATCGACGGCATCGCCATCGCTGCACCCGGACGTGAGTTTTTGCTGTGCTGTGGGTGCGGAAGTGTGGGGCACCCTCCATTACGCTGAGCGCAAGTGTTGGTGGGGCAATCGCTGGGAGTTCTGCTGCTCATCATAGTCTGAGATGTCTCAAGAGGGCCGGATTGGCATGGAGCTGAATGGCAGTGAATCCGGAAATGTGCATGGGCCTGAGGATGCGCCCATGACCGAATCGAGTCAATTGCCGGCCATTCCCATGCCGCGATTGGATCCGGAAGCTGAATCCAGTGCTGCGGGGTCTGGGGTACCAAGCCGAAGGCCGTCAACCCCTACGCGGAGAACTACAGCCGCCAGTGCAGTTCCATCGTGGATTCCTACAAAAGCACCGGCAATGAAGCGGCGGAGCCCAACACCACCACGAAGCCGATTGACGTTGGAAGGCGAAGCTGTGAGCACTTTGCAGCGGACACAAGAAATTGCACAATCGGCAGCTGGGCATGCAGGGGCAGCTCTCCAAGTTGCCCAGCAAGCGGTTACGGAGACCGCAAGTATGCGCAAAGCGGTGGAAGAGGCGCTGACCAAGTACTACCAAGCGTCCACTGCATTGACTGCAGAGCAAGTGTCTCATCTGGCAAAAGACACCTCGCATGAGATGCAAGTAGCCGTCCAAGAGCGTCATCAGCTCAAGACTCGTTTGAGGGAGCAACAGGAAGAAACAACTCGGTTACGGCAAGAACTACGCGAAGCTCATGCTGCACAATCTGCAAATGTGCAAGCATTGCAACAACGTCGAGTTGAAGAGCAGGCCACGACATCTGGCAGAATTGAGGACCTCCGAACGAGGCTACAGCAACAGAAGGCATATGAAGACCAGAGGTCCTTGAGGATGCAGGAGGAACTGGGAGCTTTGAGGCAACAACAGCAGGCCCAAGGTTCACAGATGACCACCAGGACAGATGAGCTGATTCTATCCTTGAGCGAGCAGCTGGAGTCCTTGTGACGGGATTTGAGTGTGGAGCGGGAGCAAAGGCAAAAGGTACAGCGAGAGCTGTCTGACTATAAGGCAGCCTGGGATGAGCCTCTCTATCAGAATGAGGGTTCGTATTTACCTGATGCTGTTGTTGAGTCTGCACCGCCCCACTCTGCTATTCCAGTACCTCCAGCTGATCCGAACCGGCCTGATGACTTTCAGTTTCCTTCAGCACTTGTGGATCGAGAAGTGCCAGTTCAGAATCCTGTGGCAGTACCAGTGTTTGTAGGAGAGTCCAGTATCCGACCATCAGGGTCAAGTTTGGCTGCTCAATCAGTACAGCCACGATTGCAGGGACAGGGCAGCCAATTACCGGGAAATGTTCCAGTTTCAGTACCACCAGTGTCTGCAGTGCCAGTCAGTTTCAGTGCAGGAATCGCTGGACAGAATGTAGCAGGTGCATCCGGACCAGTTTTCCATGTGACGATGAAGCCCAGGGAACCCCCAGTTTTCTGTGGCAAGACTAGTGAGGATGTGGAGAGCTGGATCTACACGGTGTCAGCGTACTTCAGGACCGTTGCTGCACCGGAAGAACAGAAAGTGGGATATGCTCTCACTTTTCTGCAAGAGGCTGCTCGCGAGTGGTGGATCAACACCATTCGTACTACTGGACGAGAGCCTCGCACCTGGAACGAGCTGGCAGAGGCATTGCGGGCAAGATTTGGACACCGCACCAAGGAGATGACTGCACGTGCTGAGTTGCGTGCTATCAAGCAACAGAAAGGCGAAAGTGTGCGTGTGTATGCAGCCAGGTTTAGCCGGCTGCTTGGCCATCTACCACGATTTGACGAGGCATGGGCAAAGGACCAGTTTTCTTCTGGTCTGATGCCTAGAGTGGCAGAGCTATTAACTCCCTTCCGTTCAAAATGTCCCATTGCGCCATGCTATAAACCTATTAGGTAGCATATTTGCACAACGTCGATCCCACTATCGTGGAATATTGTTTCAATGTCATGTTAATAATTTCGCTGTATTTGGGCTGGTGCTGGCGGCACCCGCCACCATAAATATTATATTGATCTCAGCATTTTCGGTGCCTAAGCTTGCAGTTTCGCGGCAGAACCACAAGTGACGGTGTTGAAGGTGGCAGCGTGACTATACTTGCCACAGGGATCTGTGCAATATTACTACCAACCCCAAGCAAAACTACTTGCTCTAAAAGATACCCTAAATGCAGGCCTTTTTGAGACATAACACTTCCATCGCATCTTTGATTGTCTGCCTCTAAAGTTTCCTACAGGTGCGGTTATGTTACAACTCTTTGACATAAAATGGCTGAGGTATCAAACCTGGCGAACGAAGGCGGTAGTACATTGTAATGTTGGCAGTCAAGTCACTGGCGGCTCTGGCGGCCTACTGGCGGTGCCGCCATGGCGGAACCGTATCAACTGGCTAAACGTTGGTTACAGCCTGGTGCCCGCCACTGGATGTGAACTTGCCCCCGCGACTGCTCCCCAAGGCCTGGTGTCGGCCAAGCAACAACTTGTATGCAATGCATACACACAGGATGCTCACAATACTGTGATGCCATCACAAAGTGTGAAGATGAGATAAAACACACACAGGGTCTCGGCACAAGAATATTACAAGTATTGTACAACCCAAGAAGATTACGCCTGTGTTAATCCCCGCCAGGATCTGTGGAATGAAGGCGGGGAAGCTCCCGCCTTAGACACTCCCGCCAACATGGCCATAAGTGGCCATCTCCTCCCACCCACTGCTCATTCACCACTGCCGTCCAAGGGATGACCTCCTTTTGGCCCGTAAGGAACCACGGGAGGTTTAGTTGGACTTCTTCACTGATGAAGGGAGGGTTGTCGGGGTCACAGTTCTCCACAACGCCTTCACAAGCGTAGTACTGCACTTCAAAGTGGCGCACGTCGTATCCGTTTTCTTCACTGGGGTCGAATACCCTGGTGGCTCTGGCGATGTCAAACACCCGGGCCCAGGCATCGGCGTCTTTGTCTGCCATCCGAATGGCGACAGTCACCCCGGGGGCAACGTCGTGCTCTGGTCGGAACGGTCTCACGTCGGCAGGTCTTGGGGCCCTGTGTGAGTGACCAAAGAACATTGCACGCTCCCCTGGGATGGGGCCCACGTCCCTGTACAATGGGCGGGTAGAACTAGTCAGTAACCGCATGCCACATTGGGAGTCAAACCACAACACTGATATCAAAGGTTGGACGTTACCAAAG
>CAJHUC010002230.1:0-30818 GCA_905146915.1 Ostreobium quekettii
GAGGCGTCCCAGGTTTGAACTGGATGGAAGCCGCAATCCTTCGGTCGGGGCTCTGGGCAAGCGCCTGCGGCCAACCCGCAGAGGACAGCCGCGAGTGTTTCAACAGACCCCACAGCGCCTGATGCATTGTTGACGGGTGTCTTCAAGACCTCGTGGCCACCTGCGGGTTGGACGCTATGGGGCTGTTGCTGTACCTCGTGTTGGGGTTTGCCGCATACTTCCTCGCGAAATGGTGGGCTCATGCACAGACCCGTGAATGCGGGTGCCAGCCCATTGGCCATATGGAAGTGGAATGCTGCTTTGGTTTGGCTCGATTGTCATGATCCACTTTGATACGAAGGGTTCTTCTCTTGTGACACAACTGGAATATTGACGTCAGCGGAAGGAGACAAGAGTGAGTGCTCCGGATGCTGTGGCAGGGGGCTGGCCAAGGTTGTCTCTAGGGCCTGCAGCCGAGGCGGTGTGTCCCTCAACGTGTCTGACGTCTCGATTTTGAGGTTCCGCAATTTGAGCCTTAAGTTGCGAAAGGTATGCACTGATTGTTCATGGAGTCAAACTCGATAATCGACGGCCGTACCCCGCTCCAGAGGATGGTAGTCAGTCCGTCAATTTCCCTACGACTTGTGTCATGCACAATGCCCGCGAAGCGCCACAGTACGTCGGTTAGCCAACAAGCGTGCGGCTGTTGCGCTTTCACGTTGCCATGCCTGCCTCATCTGGCACATTCAAACAGTCACCTTCACGCACCTGACGCCACTGAAGGTGACCACGTCGTGCTTCGTTGCGGCAGGGCCCTCTTGCATCTGTATCCCTGGCTGATCTGCAGCTTTTTCGCGTCGAGGGCTGGAACAGGACGTTCCAGTGCTGGCTCAAGCACGCGGTCTTTCCGATAACTGTGGAAAACCCTGAAGTGCGGCTGCGAGTCTTGGATCATGCTGAGAAAGGAAGTGGGATACGCTCTGCAGGCAGGGGTACCAGGAACCCAACGAGGGTGCCTGGCCTTGTTAGCAGACTCCTGGCAGCATTGCTGCCGAAGATTCCCATCACAGTCAATAACATCAAGTTGGTGCTCGAGGTGAGGGAATCCTTTGCTGCTGGGCCTTTGTCCGCTGGATCAATTTTCTTCTGCCACATGCGTTTGTATTTAAAAGGCGTGGTGGGAAACTGGAACCAGGGGCGAACGAAGGGCGTTTTGTTGGATTGCTGTACTCATCGTCCTTGTTACATCGGTGCATGCAACTTGTTTGCCAACGATCCAGGAATAGGAAGTTGGAAGTTCAACATTCGCTGGAAGAGCTTGCAGTGCAAGGGATTGGAATGCTCTTGAATATTTGTGGGCATCTTGCCAAGCTTTTTACCAATGGTGCATGCAGGATTTGGGCATCACCATTGCACTGCCACGCCTGGCTATTCTGTTTGAGGCTGCCAACAGCACAGAACCATTGCAAATGGGGCTGAAGGCACTCCCTGTCAAAGCCATGGTGTCAAGCGAGCCCCCTGGGGACAAAGGTGACAGATGGTGTTTGGCCTTAGATACATTGTAGGACACAAATGCTGTTGCTAAGGCCTCAAACAGCTGTGGTGCATTGCACTGGCAGAGACTGTTGTAAGATCACATTCTGCCCACTGTTGGCATCAGATGCTCAGCCTAAGTATCTCTATTGTCGCCTTTCCTTGGGGGGTTGCCTGGAAAGTATGTTGACACAGTAAAATCATCCAGTTGGAATTGGAAAGTTGGAGTGGAATTGGGTGAGATGGAGGCATCACAACTAGGTGGGAGATATGTTTATTCCCTTGACCAACAATATTGCATGTTCAAGACAGTGCTTGAAATGAATGCAACAGTGAACTGACATT
Organism: Ostreobium quekettii; assembly: GCA_905146915.1. Classification (NCBI taxonomy): domain Eukaryota; kingdom Viridiplantae; phylum Chlorophyta; class Ulvophyceae; order Bryopsidales; family Ostreobiaceae; genus Ostreobium; species Ostreobium quekettii. The sequence goes on from CAJHUC010002230.1 coordinate 1,858, forward strand.
CTTTAGAAATTGTTGACCAGAATGTTGTATCGTCCTTGTTCACGCGCGCAACTTGTCTGTTCTCCATTTGCTGAGGATGTTGACTTGTGCTTGAACTGGCATCGTCCTTGCAGGTGATGGCAGGGTGATTGCAGATGTGGATGTTGGAGAATTATCTGAGATTTCTGTCACTGCAGCTATGAATATTGGGTATGGAGCTGGATGCACCCGTTTGGCACATGCAAAAACAACATGCATGAACTGTTTTATCCACGGATATGCCAGCTTTGCTGCCAGAAATACAGTGTCACTGTTGGGGTGCCTTAGGTCTTTTCCTGTTGTGGAACTGCACAACTGCTGTTTGAACTTCATTGTCGGGAGACACATGCATGCAGATTTTTGTAGTCATTCTGCGATGAATTGCACCCAGCTGTCATTGCATTTTGAAGTCAAGCTGTGCATGTCTTTGATTGTGAATGTGAACACTGCACTTGGCCTAAAAAATGTGACAGGTAAATACAGTACAGCCAATGGCTTATTGTTTTGTGCATTTCGAGTGGTGATGTAGTCACCCTGGTGGTTGGGGCACAGCAAATCTGTTTGCATTGGGGAAAGGGGCACCAGTGTGTTCTTGACCTCATCCAGAGGGGTGTAGTGCAGTACAACATTGAACAGAATGGAAATGTGATGTGGCCAACAAATAGTTGTTAATGCGCCATTATTAAGGCTAAGTAAGCGACCCAGTGCAAATGCAAACTTGCATAAAAGTGTGATCCCCATTTGAAAGTTGACTCTGGCAGTCTCAACTGGAATCGGTGAGAATTGAACCAGAAGTAGCAGCTAACACACACAGCACAAGTACGGGGAGCTCACAGAAGTTTCACAACTGCATGTTGAGATGCTCTGTCGATCCCATTTGTCCTGGTTTTGAATCAGGTGTTCAATAGCAGGTGTCAGCGTATTCAGTAGAAATCACTGTTGCTAGTTAGCTCACGTAGCATGTACTTGGCTTTGCAACCAGCGTTATGCCCTCAGAATGTATTGGTAACAGTAGGTGTTTGTAGATAAACTTTTATTAGTGGGATGCTTTGCTCTGAATACAGTATATGTTCTGATCAAAGCTATGCGCCATGGAAATTGTTGCAAGCAAGCAAGCAAAGAATGCCAATTTTAAGCACGAAAGCGATTCAATCCTACATTTGTCACCAGGCTGGATGGTGGACACTGGCGGCTGCAGTACTCGACATAGGTTTTCAGCATGGATTGTCTTGTTGCGCCTCGTACCTTCTGTCTAATGCAATGGGTGTTTGAAGTTTCAAAGATGTGAGAGTTTTGTTTATTTATGTTCTGGAGTGCATCTGGAAATTGTGGACCATATGTGTGTCTAGTGTGCTGTTAATTGCATTGTGCATGTGTGTACCAGGGGATCGTTTTTTGTGCACCCTGTCAGCAGTGTTGCTGTAAAGCTGGGAAAAGTTGATTGCAGCATTCCTTTTGATACTGTGCTCCAGCTGGCCCTGTGCATTGCAGAGAGGAAGACAAAGTTAGCAAAAGGTGTTAAGGGCTTGCCCATGCAGCAGCTTACAACTCCACCTGCTTCACTGGTGAAGAATGTATTGCAGCTACTTCCCAATGAGGTATAATCAGTGGGTGTGTGCCACATGCTCATTGTGGCAAAGGCTGTTCCTGCAGACTGCACAGGGTTTTTTCTTTTATACTCTACTGTCTGTTATTACCCTGCATGGGCACAAACTGGAAAATATTGAAACATGCCATTTTCAATGACACGCTCCTGTGTGAGGGATCATTTTCATGGCTGTGTTGTATCTGAGTGATTTCTTGCAACGCACAGTTGCACAGCTTTCCTGGGCACACAATATCATTTGCGGGACACAAGGGCATTCTGTCACACTGCAGCTGCACTGTGGCTCATGTGTCTGGGGAGCTTCAGTCAGTTTCCTTCTTGTGATCTACCACCCCATCCCTAGGAACCCTGGCTGGACAGCTCACAGGGGCTGTTAATTACATCTAGAAATCGAAAATTGGAATGCCAGGCTTTTGGTATGCTAATACCAATAGTTAGTTGTCAAATCAGGCCACAGCTCTTCTCAAACCTGCTTTACTGAGAACCGGTGAAATCCCAGAGTTTTAGGTGGCTCCTGGGTAGCCAATGTCTTCCCATGGGGCAAAGTTGTGTCTTGTATGCTGAGACATACTCTTCACTGGCTTGCAATTGCTATCTCTGACTGTGCAGCATAAACCAGTGCGCTTGGCACATGTCTCACTGTAGACTGAACGACACCTGTGCATTCTCATGTACCACAGGTTGTTTTGGAGACAGCAAACATATCAGTTGCGGCTGTTGGTCTTGGAACCGCGGATACTGGCCGTGTGAGCTGCCACTTGGATGGTATTCATCTTTCATCAAAATTGCCTGGAGATTCACACAATGTGTGCCTCAGTGGTAATATTGGGCCACTAAAGGCAAGGGTTTCTGTTGAAGACAGTCAGACAGCCATAAAGCTCATTATGCCACTGTGCACCACATCGTTTGCTTTGGACTGGTGTGAATTCAAAGACAGAAATGTGTTTTCTGTCAGTTCTGATGGAACTGTGGACTCACATGGGCTGAAATTGAGTGCAAGCGATGAGCATGTGTGGGATTTCATACGCATTGCGCTGGGGTTTGTGCAACGCTGGGAACACAGCCATAAGCAGTTAACTTCCAGACAGAGTGGCAGTGGTGTGGAGGAAATTTGTGTGATGGAAGGAATGCATGTGGCTGATGGATGTGAGGTGGATGACCAGTCAGGCAAGGATGATGGCAAAAAAGGCACTGAAACATTGGAGGGAAAGGATCCAGGGTCTTTGCTTGAAGAAGATCAGTTGCTTGCAGCAACAAAACAGCTCCTAAAGAAGACACCCATCTCAACCGGCGATGTTGATGGTGACACTGGTCAAGTGCTGGCAGCGAGTCCTGGGAATGTGGGTGCTGATGCCATTCCGCTGCAGCTGCAGGGCCGTTGGAACATCACCATGAAGCTCTCTCAAGAACTGACTGTTGAACTCATGGAAAACTCTGACCCACTATGCACCCTTCATGCAGATACGTTGTCAGTCGCTTGCTGGCGACAGAGACCAATGCCAAGAGTAGATTCAGGATTGACTATCAGCAAAGCCAGTGAGCGCACTGACAGCTTGCCCGAGGACATCAGCACTGATGCTGATGTCCATTTGGAGCTTGCTGTGAATGTTGTGGATTTTGCAGTTGCATGCAAACCATTGGAGAAGAACCTTGGGGTCGTGAGCTTGGCTGGGCTGAGCAAAGTCACACTCGGCTGCCTCTTGAAAGCAACCTTGCAGCCTTCGTACACAGTTCACGTTGATGGCATCCTTATGGCCACTGCTCTGCAGGTTAACCTCAGCAAACAGAGTGTGCTGTCTATTGTTGCAACTGCAGAGCATGTGGTGAAGAAATTGATGCCTGCAATTGAGAACATTTGGGCAGTCAGTGAGCAGTCCACTTCAGACAACGGTGTGGACTGTCTGGCAGAGTCAAGGTCACGGAAAAAGGTGACTGTTGACTGGAGTGGTACCGTGGAGGGTGCAAAAGTTTCCTATGAAACCGATTTTGCACTGAAAGACAATCAAGCCCCAGGCATGTCGGACCCTCATGTCACTGTTGAATTGGCCATGAGCCAGGTTCAAGCTGCTCAGAAATTTGACGACCGTGGAGCAAAGATTGATGTGAAAGATATGGCAATAGATTTCTACATTGCCTGTGCGGAGTCTTCTGATGTGAAGACACAGGAGAAAATCGATGTCCTAACCATAGAAAGGCTAGGTGCCTCCTTTGAGAGGAAGAGTGCTGGCATTGTGGGCTATCTGAAAGCCACAAAAGGGCATGTAAGGGTGCATGTGGATCAGCCATTGGTGGGATTGCAGATCGCACATGATGCTGTGACTGCTCAGCACAGGATACAGGATGTGGTGCATGCTGTTGTGCATTGGAAGACAAAGGCAGACGTTGTCCTGAACGATGAGACTGAACATGCTGTGGGGAAGCTCCAGATGGCACCAGCTGACTGTGAGATGAGCCCCATGACAAGAGAATCAGCTTCAACAGCAGAGAAGGGGCCCAATGTAGCTATGGAAATAGAAGTGCAAGAAATCGCTGTGGAAGCAGCTGTGGGTGAGTTGGACACTCTCACTGTGTTCATCAGAAAGGCATTCACCCGAACTGATGCACCAGACCACAGAGTTCATGCAGAGTATATCCAACTGCTTGTGAATGGAAAGAGAGTGGTAGAGAGCATTAACACAAGCGTCAGGGTGCATGACCCAGCGCCAGTCACACATCTTGACAGCAAGCGTTATCACAGCGGGCTTCAGAGGGGCAAGAGGCTGTCCCAAGTGGAGGAGTTGGCTGCAGAGAGAGCTTTGCAACTGGCACATGCTGTTGTTGGCGAAGGCAGTCCCTTGCACAGCGTGAGTGTGCTGCCAGATCCAGGTGTTGCAGTTGGAGCGAATGGAACTGAACTCTCTGAAATTGCCAATGTTTTTGGAAATCAGCTCAAACCATGTTCATGAAAGTCTGCTGGCAGTTTCAACATACAGGAGGTGATTCATCAGTATTGTGACTACAGTGTGTTCCATGCAAGCGTTGGGTGCCTGATGTAGTCCGTTGCCCTATGTGAATTTGGATGCAGATTGAGTGAATATCACAAACAAGAGATGTGTTGCTGAGCTGACTGTGTGAAATCGCAGTGTTAAAATCTTGAGTCGTGTTGCTGCATCAAAATAAAGAAATTTTCATTGCATCACTTGCTCTCTATTGGGGAAAGTACTCCTAAATCGTGTTGATGATAACTTTGTGCGACCAATTGCTGTTGGGAAATTGGCTGAAAAGAACATTCTTCACTGGCGCCGCTTACACCTTTGCTTCTGTGGCTGCTACAGATGGATGGGCACCCACTTTCCCCTCCATTATCGGTTTCGAGTGAGCATTTTGATAGAAGCTCAAGCGAGTCCCCAGCTTCTGTGGCTCCAAGGAGCCTGAAACACTCAAGTTCTGTCATGGCTGAGCGACGCCGTCAAGCATACAACAGGCTTGGTGTTGGTGGGTTCATCGAGTTGGGGAACGATGGCGTTTTGCCTAGCATATTGTCACTTGAGATCAGTACAGATTCTGTGTGCATGGCCATTCCGCCAGAAGAACATGTTGGACGTGTCATCATGTTTTCAGAACTGTGGTTGAGTGCAGCAAAGCAGGTAAGATCGTTTCTGCATATGTTTGTGATAATAATAAAACCCACCTTCTTGTGCCCTGGCATTTGTATATTTAGTGGTGGCCTACCCTGGACAGAAGTGCATGTGTGCATCAGTGCCTTGTTGGTGCAGTGTGCCTGTGAAGCACTGTGCAGGAATGCCTTGCAGGTGGAAGTGCAGTACTGTTTTTCAGTGTTAGCCCCTATGATCAAAGTAGAGGAACTGTGCAAAGCACCCAAATGCTCATCCAGCTGTTTTATGGATGCTGCACCCAAAAAACAGTAAATAGACAAATGGAGAAGTAAATGGATACCTGCATGAATAGATAAGGCAGTAAATGAATGAATGAATGAGCAGGTGAGCAGGTGGTTAAGAGGGTAAGAAAGGGAAGTGGGGAGGCTGAGTATGTAATATGTGGCCCTGACTTGTTGATCAACGAATGGGAAACCCCCTATCCATATCAGATCTACAATTGATATGCCTTTTCCATCATTCCAATCCATATGCTCAACCCATCGAGTGACTGAATCACCTTGTGAAAGTTGTAACTGGGCTGTGCAAGGACCCCAAAACCCAACTGGCACAAGTTGGGAGAAAAGCAGAAGTGGTGTGCTCTGAGTGTAAAAAATCAAAATGTGGTGAACAGAAAGGACTGGAAGCAAAATATAGCCAGGGCTCTATGTGAGGATCTCACCTTATGTGAGGATCTCACCTCATGTGAGGATCTAACCTCATGTGAGGATCTCATGGTTAGTTAGAAGATCTCTCTCTAGCAAGGAGTGTGGAGCAACACTGCTGCTATTCGAGCGACTTGCCTCTGCCCAGCTGCTTCTTGGGATCGCTGACAGTGGTTGCTCAATGGACAACTCCTTGCAGGTTGTAGCTGCTTATGTGCAGCAGCTGATATCAACAATCAACCAGAAACACGCGCAACAGCAAGGATCAAAAGTCCCCAATCCGAGGCCTGCCTGTGTGGAAATCTGGATAAGGGCAAAGAGCCTGGGTTTCCGTGTTGAAGCGCATCCACTAGAACAATGGATGGCTTTGCATGGTGTTCTGCTGCGAAAGACAGTTCTGCAGCAGCACTTGTGGTCTTGTGACAGTCATGGCAATGAGGAAAATGTTGCCCATGGCAGTGAAGGGGACAAGAAGAAGGGCAGCGATGGCTTGCCTGAGCACCAAAGAGCACAAAAAGCAAAGGAATGGGTGAGTAGTGTTGCTTCTGCCTTGTGGCAGTTCAGTGTGTTTTCTTGTGGCTGCAGTGTGGATGATAAGCCTCAGCTGTTCACTGACATCCTCAACATTGTGGCAGGCTTCCATTGATGTGTTTCATCGCTATAAGGAGAAATGCACTGAGATCAAGTCTGGAGCAGAAGAGATGTTGCACCATCGTGGCGCTTTGCTTCATGTTGCCATGTCCCATGTGGATGCCCTCATCATCGTGGGAGACAAGAGCTGCCCAGAAGTGGTTGAGGCAGCAGTGAAGAACATCAGGGAGTTTGACAAGCCTTCAAGCGACAGCGTACTGTTCTCCAACGTGCAGCCTTTGTTCTTGAGTGTCCAGGCTGACAACATGATGGGGTATATTGGGGGCCTGGTGGGTAGCACTGGCACATTTGCTACAATGCCACTGTTCTGCTGCAGCCTACACTTGACAAATTGCAACATTTCTTATGAAATCATATCATGAGCACTGCCAAACTTGACAGCAGGCTCCATTCATAGGCACTGTGGCACCCTGTGTTTGATAAGCTATGCACAAGCAATCCTGCACCTTGGGAGCCCACCAATAAAATAGGCAAGCTCTCTGTTGTGCTCCCTTGTTGGAAGTTGCCTTTCCATGATTGAGGCGGAAAATGGGTGCCTTTGCAGTAAAGTTACCACATTGCATGGTCTGTGTTACTGTGGAACTGCATGTCTGCCTTGACTTGTTCTCAGAGCTGCACCTCTAGGGGTGCACTCGGTCTTTTGCTTATTTTGACAAACTGCCCATGCTGATGTTGTGAGTCTGGTTCCCAGGCATATTGCTTGATAGTTCTAGGGAGTGGTGTTTGACACAGCTGACAGCCTTTCTGCAACATTGGTTTGTTGTGGGTCTCTGTATTTGTTGTCTGCTGTGATGCAAGGAACTAAGTTCCATTGTTTAGGTTTTAAATTTACCTGGAAAGACAAAATTGCAAGAAGCCGGTGAGCCAGGAAGCTGGCACGACATTCGATAGCTTCTGCAAGTCTACCTGAGACACTGTTGTTGGTACAGTGTGGTCATCCCAGTTACTTGCCCAGCATCTGTTGAACCAAGCAGTGATTAAAGTCTTGTCACAGGGAATCATCAATGTACCCAATTGGAATGTTGACTGTTGCATACCGGTCTGTGTTGTTGGTGGGCTGTCAACAGCATTCCTTGAGGTACAGCACAAACACTGTTGTGAGAAGGTGACCTTCGTGTATCCCGTGCACTGCTTTTGGCATTTGCACATAGTTTTCTGCCTGAATGTGCTGCCGTTATGTGTGCATATGAGGTTCTAGGAAAGCAGTTAGCATCGTTGGGTACTACTATGTACTGTTGGCAAAAGCTCCTTGGATAGTATGTGCAGGATAGTTTGTGACTGCTGCATGTGCGATATCTGCTCTGCCTTGCATCAGGGCATCAGAAAGTGGACGTTTTCGAGTGAACTGTTCTGCAACCTGAGCTGGACCAAGGTGATGGGAGTGACAGGGAAGCCTGCTGTGCCCTGTGGTGCAGGAGACTGCCAACATTCCAGCTGTTGCGTTCACTGGTGTGCTTGTTCGTGGTCGTCAACTTACCCACCCACCTCAAACTATGACAATGACATTCAAAGTTGGTCGATGGCATTCAGTCGATCAGAGTCACCCAATAAAGGGGGCACGCCCACCAATGAAAGTCTACACATCAATGGAGGCTTCACTTGACTCTGCAAGAATTCAGGGTGGTATTGGCTTAGAACCAGTGATTGCACAGGTACCTGCTATGCAGACAATGTGTTCTGCCCCCACATGCACTTCCTTGAGTACAATTTAACTTAGAGTGTCTGAAGCAGCATGTGTGCCCCTTTGTCCTGAGTTCTGCTTGCAGTTGTCATGGGAACTTGTCAGCAGTCATGACAGTCAATTCCACTACTTTGTGCTGTTCCAACTAAGGGTATTTTGCTGCTTAAATACAAGGTGTGGTCTATCATTGACAGCAGTCTACGAATTCACAAAGTGCAAAGTATCTGTATTTATGATGGACTGTTAGCACACAACAAGGCCGAGGGAAAAAGCTGTCACATTTCTGTTGCAGCTTAGCCTGCTGCTGTAGTGCTGTTTTCCCTTTTTCCTGTGGCTCTGAATATGAGCTGTACTTCCTATGTGGGTATCATGACAGTCATGAGGCATGTGCCACATATTTACATTGTTCAGGTGCGGAGAGCAGTGTTGTAGCCCTTGCTGCCTGTGTATGTGTACCCCTTCTGGTTCTTACTGGACAGTATCAATCCATAGGACCCACATTTGTGCCAAGTTGTGTGAGGATTGGTTCTGGCCTTCCTATGGGACATTTGCAATGTTAGCTTGTGCTGAACTTCTTTGTGCTTCAACAGATGGCTGTTGCTTTCAACCGACTGGTCCCGCCAAACATGGTAAATAGTAATGGCACTCTGCAACAAAGTTCAACTCCTGTGCTGAGGCCTTGGGACAAGACCAGGTACATGTGGAGGGGCACGATGAAGCTCCATCTCAATCAGCTGCAGGCAGCTGTGTCTACATCAATAGACCCAATGGTCTGTATGCACACGGAGCGAGTTGAGCTGGGGGCAGGTGGATTGCATGTCAACGTGAGTGTGAACGACGGCCACTCAAATCTTGTTTGGACAGTGTTGCACTTTGCTGGCCTTGTTTGCTCTATTTACAATGCAGCATGTTCCTCCAACAGAGTCTTTCACTAGCATGTGTGTGATGGTGTGTATTTTGGTGCGATTCCCTGGGATGTCTACATTAGAGGCTGCTCTTGCTATGCTGCTGCTGAACCACAGTGATGTTGGCAGCACTGCAGTGCAGCGTACTTTGCCTGCTCTGTTTGCATATTTGTGCCAGCTGTATGTGATTTTCATTGGGTGACCATGTGTTCTCCAGGTGATAGCAGGCGGTGTTAATGTTGAAGCTGATGACCTTCGAATCACGCTTTACAAGTCTTCTCTTCGTTCAGCACCGGACGATTTGCCTCAAGAATTCCTGCTTGCTGTTCTTCCATGTGCAAAAATGCAGTTTAGGTACAACTGGAAAATGCCATTTGGGAGAAACCCCATTGACCATTACGCATACCCTGTTGTCTCTCAATGCGATGAAAGTTTGCGCCTTGCCCCAGTAGATCTGGTCAGACTCTTCCGAGGTGAAGGCTATGAGTTCTGCATAACAGCAAATTTGAAGGGGAAGGAGAGGTCAGTGGGAGAAACCATTGTGGATGATGAAGTGCCAGTGATTGTGATGGGTAAGTATTTTCACATTTGCTTGCTGCTGTGAAGTTCCAAGATGCATACCCATGGGCAACGTCGATGTGCAGTGTGATCTTGAAATGTTTGCAAAGTGGTAGTACTCAAGGCCCAATATTGGACAAAGTGATTTGTGTTGGGTTCCATAATCGCATAGAAAAGGGCTTGAGAAAGTGGCTTTGTGGTGCAGTGCTGCATTAAGGTCACAAGGATGACTTGTTTGCTTGTACAGTGTGTTCCTTGGTGTGAGGCTGCTGCTTGAGTCAGATGGCCCCAAACTAGGTCACATAGTGGGATGCCTGAAACCACATCTGGGGTGATTTATGATGTCACTAAGTATCTGGCGACTACCTCGCTATCTTACAATTCGTACACATCCCTTTCTGCTTGTGAACTTGAGTGGCCCATTCCCTGCCCATTCTTATTCCAGTTCTGCTGCTGGCCTAGCATCTGATTTTGAGTGCCAGCATGTTCCATGTCAAATTGGTTGTGTCTTGCTGTGGAGAACAGGTGAGCCTCATATCCGGTTCCTGATTGATATGGTCGAATGTATGGAATCCCCTCCAATCTATATTCGTGGAGCTTGGAAGCAAGGAACTTACTTTGTCAAGAAAGGTGCATCCCTTGATGCTGGGCCTCCACTTCCCAAACTGCTGCACAAGGTTTGTGTCTCTGCGGAAGTACAACTGATCGAGGTGAAGCATAATGCCCTGGATGCCGATGACCCTGGGCACGATGTCTGGGTCTGCTGTGAGTCTGTCAGATTTGCGGGGACCTGGGCCTTTATGGCCAACCTGGATAGGCTGCAGCGTGTCAAAGCAGGCGAAGTCATCAACGATGAGGGCTACGTGTGGATAGATGGTCTTCGGCGAAGGCGTCCCAGGTGAAGAAAAATCTCTGTCTTGGCATGGGGTGGCAAGATGAGCAGGTTTGGTTACATGTGAGCTGCGCAGAAATACATGCTGTCGGTGCCTCAGGATAAGTACAGGAACATGCTGCATGCTGTCGGTGGGCACCCTGGTGCTGCTAATGTTATGTAGTTTTCTCAGCAACAACCAAATTTGCTGTGCAGGGTCAAATCTCCACCTGACATGGAGAATCTTGAGGTCGAAGCCTTCCAGATTCGTGGATATTTACCAGATCAGCATGCGACGCACCCACTTGTGTCACGGTATGTGCTTTTCCGTTGCTTTGATTTAGTGACTGGGCACACCACACCTCTGGACGTGTGTGCACACGGATGTGTATGCATTTGTGTATGCACACTGAAAATGTGTCCATGGCGTGTGGTGTCAGAAATGCAGTGGTGATGAAAGCCAGTCGTTCTTGATAAGAGTTTGCTGGAAGCACAGAGGTCCTGTGTATCCAGTTTTTAGTACAGCTTTAGTTGATGCACTGATCCAGTTCCTATCAACCTTACACTGCTGCAACACAGCACACCTGGTCGAATATTCTCAGCAGATTGTGGTTGGCATTTCAGGATACTGACATTGTCTGCACAGCTGGCAAATGTGCTGTATTGCTGTTGGGTGCCCAACCTTCTTCCATTGCAAATCCTACCACACCTGTAATTCAGGTGGCCCCTTTGTAACCAAAAGGAGGAGGGCTTCCCATTGCCTTGCCTTGCAAGACTGCCAGTGTTGCGTGCAGTGATTGTTTCGATGAATGAATTATGTCTGAGCCATAATTCAGGTGACCAGCTAAATATGCTAGAACGGACCCTAATCCTGATGTTTGGTCCTGATAAAACACTGGAACAAACCCTGGTTTGGGTACATGACTATTTTACAGGGACATTTCCGCTCCATCGCGGTTCATTTATTTCTTGTTTCAAATGACCACATCGCTGTGTGGTGCTTGGGGTGTCACTGAACTACTCAGATCGCCATGTCCCGCACGCAGCAACGATGCCTTTTGAATCTGTGCTGTAAATTGTTGAGCGATCCCAACAACCAATTGGTAGTGGCTGCAATGTAAGCTTGATTGAGTTTGTCCAGCAAGATTTTATACAAATCGATTCTGATAATGCCTGGGACGTTCATTTGAAAATTGATTGCTTGTTCGGGATTCCTGTGTACATGGGCCTAATGCTTCTGCTGATGCTGAGAACATGGATTGAACAGTTTCACAAATTGATGAAGACATGCCATAAATGTTGCCAGCACCCAATTGTAATGCCAGTATGATTTCAGTTTGGTTTTAAGAGCTACCTTTATGTGAAAGGAAAGGAGGTTCTCTTACCATGGTACATTCCTTTTTGTGCCAGAACCCAATCTTTGGATGAGCAAAACTCTCTGCTTCGAGATCTACTGCACCAAGTTCGTCAGCCATCACGTGTGCACCTGGGGGCCAGTATGGAGAGTACAACACCTGCACCTGATGGTCTGGATGGTCACATTCTGTCTGCTACAGCCTTTCTGTTGAGGCAATTGTCACCACAAGCATCAACGCAGCATGACAGAAGTGATGCTGTCCAGCTACCCAGTGGAGAAACAAAGCGGTGAGGTTGGCACTCTGGTTGTCCAGGGGGCGGCCTTCATTGTGGATCACTCTTTTTTCCAGTTGTGCAGGTGTTGCTGACTTGTGGTCTCTATGTGGTGTGTAATTTTTTAGGCCCTTACGCATTGCTGTCATGGATGTGAAGGCGCTGATGCCTAAAGAAGTTCAAGACGCAGTGTTTTCAGTTTTTGTTCACATGGCTGCAGCATTCAGCAGGGCCCCGCAGGCTGCAGACCTTACAGTAGAAACCAGCCCTTCCCAGGGGCCCAAAAGGCAGCCAAGTGTGCCTCAGCCTACGTCGCCAATGGAAGGTGAGGCTCTCTTAGTTGTCCATGTGCCCCCAAGGCATGCCGGTGTTCTAGGATCTGCCAAAATCGTGTATTTAGAATTGATAGAAAACATTCTCTTTCCTGCAAGAGTGCAGACCTGGTAAAGAAGAAACTGAAATGGTGCACAGTGATCCAACACAGTGTTGGCACATTTTGGTGACAACGTTTTTTTTCCAGACATGTCATTTTAATACCATTGCACTGTGAATGCACGCAGGCATGATACTTTCTCAATGTCAAAATTCGTTGTGATGTGATGAATAGCAACCACAATACTGTGAGTGCAAGACCAGTAAGCTGCTTTTTCCAATGTTTTCCAGTTGGGAATACACCAACGAAGTGCACAAAGGCTGGGAAGCGTGATATTGCAGCAGAATGTGAGATTTCAACATTTAAGATGCAGATGCACTTCAACTGCTGCATCATATTTCTAATTTCAGCCTTTTCTTTTTCAAACTGTCATCATCTATTTGGATGTTGTTGTGGAAAGGAAGCGCTGATAACACAAGCGTGCCTCAGTGTATTTGGAGCAAACTGGATTCAGTACTGGCTCTGCTGTTTACAAGCAGTTTTCTATCCTGATGAGCTTTATTGTGGAAACAACTCATGTAGCTTGCTTGTACAGCTGTCCTCTGAAGCCCTCCTACCAGTGCTTGTTATTGGGCCCTCACAGCTCAGTCGACGGTTGAACAAAGCTTGCCCCAGTTGATTTGTGCACTGTGCGAATGGTGCTGTGTGACACAATCTCACTTCGCAACTCTGGTTTGATCCACAGAAAGACAAGAGGACTCACTTTTGAGCGCTCTTCTACTGCAAGATCCAGAGAGCATTGAGAACTCTCCAGATGAAGCCATTGCAGCCTCAATGTCAACACAGGTGAACGGCCACAAGCACTGATCTGCCTGTGTCCTGGTTGACTCTCCTGTCCATGTTTGTAGTTTGTTGAGAGCATACTCAGGGGGTCAGGGCTGTCATGCAGACTGAGGGTTTTTGGATTTAGAGACTGTTTGTTGCTCAAGCTTAAATCATTGTGATGGTTTATGGTTGTGTTTGTAGGGACGGGACCACGCAATTGAGGGCTCCAAGTTGATACTGGAATTGGAATTTACACAGGTGCAGCTGAACCTTGCAACAGATGTTTCAGAAGGGTGTGTTGTCCTTGCATTGGACAGCGGGGTGTTGAAGCAGCACTTCAATGAAGAGCATCATGAGCAGATCATGAGGCTGAGCGTTGACCATGTGAGTTGTTGGCATTTGGTGCACCATTTGTGGCTGCTGTGGGCTGCATGCAGTTTCCATTGCCACTCTGACCAGAAGAAACTGCCAGTGGGCTACAAGTGCACTGTCTAGCAGAATCGTTGTTGTATGTCAGTCCATAATTTGAGATGCTGGACGTGGGTAAGCCGCTGCAAGCAACTCTGAACTTTGCCTTTGTCTTTCTGTTATCCAGGTCCAGGCCTATGTTATGGACACCACTGTTGATCCTCACAACCCTGTACGCTGGCTTGAGGTATCCAATGGCCAGTTGTGCGTGCCACCCGACAGTATGGACATGCTTCAAAGGATCGTCAAGCCTTTCAGTGTCAGCCTGTCACTGACAGGCCTTCTTGTGACCGGACAGGTGTGCAGTATGGTCAGATTCGAAATAATGGTAGAATCAAGCAGTTTGTGTGTGTGCCATGAGCGGCAAGTTGTTGGTCATTCGCCAGGCACATTCTGCTGCCCATCAACAAAGGTTTCTTTCAGGCACTGTAGTTGGTCTTGGACTGAGTTAGGGTGGCGAATATCACACAAACAAATGTGCCTTCAACTGGCACCCATGTACCATAGGGACTTGCTCTTTTCATGTCAATAATTTCAGCATTTTCAATGCTGTTGCAGGCTCTCTTCCCTGATCGGCCGGCTGAGGATCTGGAGTTGGTATCTCCTGAAATTGTTGCACAAACAGAGCGAGAACAGTTTGAGATTATTGTTGATGTGATCAACACAGCCATGCACCCTTTGCCAACCATAAAATGTGTCAAAGACACCGTGCTGGGTCCAACAGGATCCACTGTGGAAGATGCAAATCTGGACATCATTGAGGCAAAATCAGAGTTGAAGTCTCTCTATGTGAAATTCAATGCCCTGAGGCAGGAGGTGAGGAGGTGTCAAGGTCTGCACACTGATTATTGCATCCACTAGAAGGCACAGAATTCCCTGTGTACAAGCAAATAACACTGTTCACAAGTCAGATGCAATGTCCAAATGAACTGATCGTCTTTGCACAGTGTGTCTGGTGCTTCAAACAAATGCACTGTAGCTGTGCACACATTGATGGCTGTCCTGGTGGACATTGTGTGTATAGGCATATGCCGTGTGGACAGCAGGTGATGAAGGCTCTGTTCTTCACACAAGCCAGTCTGTCTTCCTTGGTGACAAGGGCTTGGACGAGTTGCCTTCCATGTCAATGCCAGCCAGCGTGGATCCTCAGCAAGAAGTGAACAGTTTGCTTCAGTCAGTGCTTGAAAAGGCTGACGGAATGGTGGCTTCAGCTCCAGGAGAGGAAAATATTGCGCAAAAACTGCTGCACTGGAAACTGGAGCAAAAGGTGTGTGTGGCCCAAGTTTACAGCAGCAGAGAAGAGATTCTGCAAGTATTGGTGGTATCAGTGAAGTCAGTGTCTGTGTCTGCAACATACAGCTGGTGACAATGGCTAGCTACATGCCCTGCCTGCTTTGATGTGGTTCTCAAGTGTATGACAACTCATGTTCTGCAATGCTGCTGCACCTCTTCAGATTCGGGATGCCCTAAAAGATTGCAAGGAATCTGCAAAGAAGCTGTCAATTGTTCGCAAACGTGTCCTTGAGGAGAACAAGCACAAGAGGCTATACAAATCCATGCATATGAGGTTTGCATGTGACCAGATCACGTGGCAGCTGACAAAGGATGGAGAGAAATTCATGCAGGCACAGATCCAAGGTTTCAGCTACACCAGGTAGAGCATTTGCTTCCTTACACAAAACTGTTGCACTGACTCTGCCCTGATGAGCCTGTTGTATCCGCTCAGAGTGAGGAGCATGCCATGTGGAAGATTGAAACAAATTCAGTAAATGAGTGGGCAGTTGACGTTAATGCAGCCATGCATCTGCATCCAAGATGTGTTTGTTCAGCTTCAAGGTTGTGGCTTTCCATCTATTTGGGATACACCAGCCACGCACTTTTGTGAGACGGTAAGGATACGCCTGGCTGGCTGCATTAGCTTGCCTACCTGAAACATTCGCGATGATAGAATATGGCACAAACATACATTTATGTTCACCATGATGTGACACCTGGTGGCTCCATGGTCGTCCAGAGCTCACGAGCACGATTGTCTCTCTGGCAGACCGAAATAGTCTTTTGAAAGGAGCAATAATAGAAGACTGAGCTGTCCCAGTACCATTCCTTTCACACCATTGTGTTAACTACCTGTCTACCTGTTCGTATCAAAAGCTGCAACAGGAAGGGCAACAAATGAACCAATGTTGTACTTTGGTGGCAGAGCTGGCCATATGCAGTCTACTTTCCTTGGCATCATCCTATAGGGGTACCTCATGCTGCAAGGTTGCACTGCTTGTTTGGAGCACTTCAATCTCCAAAGAACTTGTTGGATTTTGAGTCTGACATTATGTTCAGGCCTAACCTTGAAAGTGTGGTGCACTGGTGCATCCACCACCACAACGCACTGGTATGCAAATGGGCAAGAAGTACATATGTCATTAAAAATAGAAGTGCTCAAAAATCCAAGTCTGGCATACCAGATCAACAGCAGTGTACTGGTTTAGTCTGTGTGAAATACATACATTGCGCTCAACATTCCTGCTGAATCCAGTGTTTCTTGTGCCTGTGAGCATAACATAAGCCTGGGAAGTTTCAGAGCACTGGGCGCATTTCTGCCAGAATGTTTCATGGTTTGGATATTCCTCACAATACGATTGAGGATTTCACGCTGCAGAACCTGTTTTGGATGGACATGATGTTGGCAGATCTTGCAGCCTTATGGTGCAGGTAGCGGTGTGCTTTGTTAGATCATGACCTGACAAATGAGGCAATTCCTAACTTACCAGCAGGGAGAACGAATTGGCCAATGTGCGGCTTGCAGCTGATATTGCTTGTTCCAGGTTATAGTAATGGGGCACCACTGGTGGTACACATACTTGCTCAATTTTGCTTGTTCATTCCAGTTTGTGGCCGTGCTGCCACATATTGTGTTTGCGCTACATCCCAGTTGCAAATACTGTGTATGTGTGTTTTTGTATTCCCAGCACGAAGAATAAGGATCTGTCAGGGGAATCAAAGATGTCAGTTCACCGGATCGAGCTCCGTGACTTACAGAATCTTGTTGGCGAAACTCCATCATTGGACAGAGGAGTCGTTCTGTCTGTGCTTCAGCCAGCAAGTGCCAGTGAAGAAATGATTCGAGGCTTGTTTGTGAGAGGGGGACAGACTTCATCATTGATTTACTATGAACACATCGAGGTAAGCCCTCAATGGCCAGAATAGTTTTTTCAGCTTGCACAGCACTTGTATTCAATGTTCACCAGCTTGCACGTGCTGTACAGCATGCAGGTGTGTGGGAAACAGAAACCATAATCAAGTTTGGACTTGTTGAAAGCTCTAGTCGTTCCAGATTGGAAGGGCTGATGTTTTGTAGCAATCCTATTGTTTGGCTGCCAATTGCACACCACCCTGGCTTAAGTCTGGGTGTGGATTTTGACAATTGCGAGAAACGCTGTCTTTCATTCTGGTCAGCTTGCAAGTATTTGTTCTTTGCGTGGCAATTCAAGCACTAGTTCCTTCGCTGTCGTGTGTATTTGTGGCACCTGGATAGGATCGCATCTGTCGTTGCAAGGCTTCCAGTTCTCAGAACTGTTTTCCTTTGCTAGGTGTGGGTGCACCCTCTTGGCCTGCACTTCACAGAGCAAGCAGCCCGTGAGCTGAGTGCATATTTCTTCCCTGCGGAGTCAACACATCAGAAAAAGAAGCAGCAGGAAGATTGGGCCAAGGCAGTCACAAGACATCCTCAAACCAGCACGCAGCTCAGCACGGCTGTAGAATCTGAGTCTGAGATAGAAGTGCACATAGATACAGGTATATCAGGCGTTAGAAGTACCTACACCTGTAGTGTATGCCACTTACCATACTGCAATGGAATTTGGCAAACGCCTCCTCAAACTTTTCAACCGCTGGCAAGTGTGCTTGGACGCTTCTTGGGTTGCAGTTTGCCAACCGTCCTTGTCCTCAGCTGGCGATGCTACCAATACAGCCTCTCTGTTGTTGTGTTCGTGCCACGTATTTTGTTGTGCAAGACTCCACTGTCTTCAGAAGCGGGGGGTCCACCATCAGATTCTGTGGAGAACTGTTGCATGGGTGTTGCCATTGAACGTGAAAGTGGGTTTCCTTTTGCAGCGGATTTCATGGATGGGTCGACTTCACCATCAGACGAACCGGAAGAGAGGAGTCGGTCGTCGACGACAGAATTGACCTCCTCCATGTTTCAGAATCAGCAAACGAATGCGCAATCCCTCCAGACGAAAGAGCACGGCGACCCAGTCGAGCCACCAAGTTTTCTAATGACGCCACCAAGCAAGAAAGCCAAGGGCCTCTGCATGCGGCAGAAACTGCACTTTGTTCACTTCAGATTCAATCGTGTAGTCACGCAGATCACATATGAAGGTATGCCTTTTTCGTTTGCAGATCTGAAGATAAAACTGGACACTGCAGAGTACAATCATATGGAAGGTCAATGGGTTAATGTTCTGAATCGGTACAAAAACAACGTGATCACATCAGTTCTGAAGTCGGTGGCGTCTTCTATGGGGAGAAAGTTTGTCCCTCCTGGGAGCACTGATCATCCTAGGTCAGGTCGCCGAATTCTTGGGAAGATCTTCCACAGGAAGAAGCCAAACAATAGGGATTCAGATGAGTTTGGTGAGGATAGTAGAGAGGATGCTGACAACCTGGCCACAGTGGAGGATGATGGCCAACATGAGGAAAAGGCCAGCAAATCGACGACAAAGGACAAAGGAACGAGGCGTCTGCTTGGCCTCATGGGCCGGTAACAGAAGGGCACGTAGGGATTGCAGAGGCTGACAGTTGATGGAGTCCAGTTTGGGAGCGGGCCAATCATGAAGCAAGAACAAGGACTGTGGCAGGAGGCGACGTATTTGTTGCTGCATCATTAGTCTTAGGCCTCTGTTTGCGCTATTGTGTTGGTGTAGATCTCTAATTTGCACAATCAGCTACCATTAATATTCACTCATGTAAATGGGATGCGGGTGTCTTTGGTTGGACTGCCATGTAGGATGACGTCCTCATGGGAACAAGTGTCAGATTGTACAGTCGCAGCAGTGGCAGCAAACGACTCTGCAACACCTCCATCTTCGCCACACCTGCCTGCCCATATTCTACCCAAAGGTGAGGGTCGCCGTCATCTCTCAAAACTGATAGAACATGGCAAAAATCGAGGTTGCAATCACACAGTTTGTTTACCATTGCAGAGGTTCACTGCCAAAAGGCCATGTACGTTCCATGTACTCTTTCATCAGCATGGTGCTGCAACGGCCTAGTTATCTGGCAGACTGACTAATTCCCATTAACACATTAATCGCTGAAGTGTAATACATTTTCGCCTGTCCCCTGAACTTGGTGAACGAGCGGCAAGACAACTTGAAATCGTCTGATCGCCGCAACTGGAATCAGACAACGACCTGTTCAACAATATGGCAGCGGCGAACTTGGTGGTGATAGCACGGGAGCATGCCATTCACAACACAGAATTCGACCAGCTGAGTGGTATTAGCCCGGCAGCATCAGCACACAACGGCAAGCGTTTCAGAGCAGCGAAACTTAATGCACGGTGGCTATTGCCACCACAGACCCATCTGTCGAATCTGTTTGTCACACATATGTACGCCTCTTACAATCGACCCTCTCGATGCCCACCCATCACCACGATTCAGGGACCAAAAGGGTCCAAGAAGTGCAACAATCCCATAAAGATCTGTCCGTGGCGGCCGTTCATTAAAGAGCGTCTTTTTCATTATACGGTTCTGGCTGCCAAAATCAAGGTGGAGCTGTGATTGAACACCCAAGAGCCAAGGTGTCACTGCCCGGGTGAATGGACCACGTTCGAGCTATATGATATTCAGTGTCCAGAACTACAGTTTGAGCACACAAAAATGTGTTTGATGCCTTCTCTTTTGGCAGGACACAGCCCGCCATTGTGTAGTGCACAACTGCAGCCCATCAGCGCATTTTATGCGCATTTGGACCAAAGCACCAGTTTGGAGCCGCGAATTGCACCTTTCCACAGATTGCGCACACACACCACTACACCACACAGCCAAATTACAAACCAGCCCTATTGGAAGTTTTACTGTCGCGCTCACATCCTTGCACACTCCTTGAGTGGCTGCGGCCACCCTCAAGGGAGCGCCACGTTGTTCCAACGCACGCCCTCATGCTGCGGCCCCTCTAAGCTTCTCCTCTCCACTGGGCGACCCCTTCTCGGGGCCTCTCTGTGGCGGACGCCACATTCTCCGTGTCGATGGATTTTGATGGGCAGATCTCCGATGGCCAGCCATCGATGCCTCGCCATGGTGCGTGCCTTGTGGGCGTCCTTCACCGGTTTGGGCTGCACTTTTAGGGCCTTCGCGGCCTGCCTATCCCGTGCATTTCGCCTTTGTTATGCAGCAGGTGCCTCCTCGGCGTCCTTTGGGCGTGTGTGGCCATCCACGAATCGGATTCGAGGGTTGCCTTGAAGGGATCGTTAGGCAAACCGCCTAACG
Source organism: Ostreobium quekettii (assembly GCA_905146915.1). Classification (NCBI taxonomy): domain Eukaryota; kingdom Viridiplantae; phylum Chlorophyta; class Ulvophyceae; order Bryopsidales; family Ostreobiaceae; genus Ostreobium; species Ostreobium quekettii. The sequence goes on from CAJHUC010002230.1 coordinate 22,231, forward strand.
GACATGACATTGAAATGACGCCTTTGTGGGTGCTGTGCCCGCCCTCTTGCCACACTGAGTGGGGGTGCATGGCCTCCTCGGCCGCCACCCCTTACTCACTTTCTCAGCAGGCGTTTTGTGGTGTGGCTCTTTGCGGTGCTGCAGGGCTCCTTTTTATACCAGGACACCTCAAATGTCGGATGGCCTAACGTGGTGCCCAACGCCCACAGCCACACGCATACCTATCAATCAGTAAATTGCATTTGCACATCCACAGAATGCACTGGTCTGACCCCTTCAAACCGTCCACTTGACTTTTCAAACGGCCCAAGCTGCCCCACAACCGCAACACTAGCGTCACCACAAATGGCTACACAATCAAGACCATTTTACACATTTTTCAGGACGGGGCTGCACCTCCTGTGTACAACAAGACATCATAACAATGGCTGAGTGTCTGAAAGTATTGTCTAGTATATAAAACACAAACACATGCTGCAATGGGGCAATGCACATAACCCCATCCAAAACGTATAATATATCGCCAAACATCAAAAGCAACATGTCTAGCCCTTTGACATTACTCAATCACTACAAAGGCATAAGACCAAACCCAAGAAACTGACCAGGAACACGTTCCAAAACGTGCCCACACAAGATTAGGCAACCTCTTCTAAGAAAACCTCAACAATTGGCCCCCTTTTCAAGTTAATGAGATTCCATACTATTATAAGTACAGAAAATGCGCCCTTGAACCCACGCAAACCCCTCACAACACATTGTCACTCGTCCCCTGTGTCCCACACCACCAAGGGAAGGTGTGCTTAATTCATGGGTTGTAAAAGGCTCCTTGGCAGCTGTGCAAACGTGTAAAAGAAAGTGGTTTCACACACACAACTACTTTAAAGACAAAACAAACTTTTAAAAGGGTCTGGCTGTCAGCTCTTATTAAGAACCACGGATGAGCTGTTGGCTCCCTTCCATAGGACCATGCACAATCCGGTGCACTTGTCTTTCCAAAATGACCATCACCCTTTCACATTTTCCTTTCCCACTAGGCCAACTCTCATCAACTTTTTTCTCAATAGCTAAACACTTGGTCCCAACTCGGTATGGGTTGCATAGCCAACCTTGGGTGAAGTGCAAAATACACAATCACCACACATGGTAAGGGGAGTCAACCTGCTTTTGACTCTCACTCCCTCACGCTAGTCGTGTGCTGAACTTGTCATGGCCATCTAGGCCCATGATTCTTAGTGCATGTAGGATTTTTAGTGAGAGAGGTAAAAATAGCCTTGCATAACACAAGGACTGACACCGTGCCTGGTTTCTAAAATCCCACAAAGCCAGCACACCTGCCATGTCAACCTGTGTATGTAAGTGCATTTCAAGACCTTTGCTTGAATGCAACCTTACACATCACATGAAAACCCATTTTTCATGTAGATTACTGGACTAGTTGTCTCTTCTCATCAGGTCAGACAACCCAAATGGTCTTTCTCAGACCAGGGAATAGCTGATTAGACTATCCCAATCTACCCACACAGCCTGTGCCCTTGAGGCACAGGACCTCCCAAAATTGTCATTGAATCCAATCATTCTGGGGCGCTGAATGGTGATATAAATCTAGTGAAAACACAGGGTGGCATCTCACACCCAGCCCTTGTCTCCCTAGCCTTACACCGCCCTCATTCTCATTCCTAAGATTTGTGGTTGTGTGCTCATAACCCATTCTTGGAGTGTTGTCTCTTTGTTTTTTATTTTCTTTTATATCAACAATGGTGGCATACTCGGGCCATCCCAAGCAACATGCACAATGCATACAGTAGATACCCATTGTACGCCAATTACATAAGTGGTCCACCCAATGAAAATGGTGGTCATTATGTGGCATCACAAACAGATCCAAATAAGTTCATTAACCAATCTCGCTGAATTCAAAGATTCGTTTCAATTAAATGGTATCCCAAAACAACCAAGCCCATCTGTCTATCCACGGTAGTGTTACCACCTAATTTCCTAAGTCACATATCACCCACTCCTAGCAAATATGCCATTGGATGCATTCACAATAACTCCAACCTTTGGTGGTGATGGGCCTTAAGTTATGCGTCTGCTCACTTGCACATGCCACATATCGATGCAATTGCAAATCATGTCCTCTAGGGATTTTCCCAATTGCATGTTGCTACCTACAATCTACCACTTTGCAATTTGATTTCAGCCTCCCCAATGCACAATTATACTAGCGCAGATGCACAACCTATATTCTAAAACGCCACCCCATTTTCAGAAGCAGGGTGTGTCTTACATTGTCCTGTCAACCTGTCAACAAGCCTTGCTTATCTCCTACCACTAAACCCTGTATATGGCCACATGCAGCTACACCACCGCTAGGCGTATATCACATGCATCAAAAGAATGTGTCTTGGTGTTGGTGATATCACAATAGATATGTGTAAGTCATGTGCTCATGCAACAATCCGAGCGACCCAGCAGAGCCTCAGTATCGATCCATGTGGTTGCGCAAGACATACACATCGATTGCACTTGTGATTTGGGTCCTTATAATCTTATGTCCACATGAACGACATAGAACACCAGCCCTTCCGGCTATATAGAATACACTCTTAAGCCCCCTTGAGATCTCTTGCAACTTAACTTATCAACAAACCGCCAGGATCATAAGCAAAACAATGCAACATTATTATGGATATAACAAAACGCCCCCAACCTTACAACAACATGACGCCATACCCACATGCCTCAAGTACTACAAACATGATGTGACGACTTGCTATATGTGATGTGGCTACTTGGGGTTAAGGCTTAATTGAAATTTTCCAGAGCGAGAATTAGTAATCTTGGAAAATTACTTTTTTGGGGTATTATTTAGAGCTTCTTGGTTCCAACGCGCTTTTAAACGCCCGATTCCATTAAGAAATGATGAAGATATGGCCTCTTGAAGTTACAACACTTAAGGCCAGGGGGTCAGGTGTTAGATGCTTGGAATTAGAGGACAATTGGTTGATCGTGGGTGAACAGTGGACGGCGATGATGTGCATGGGTGTGCGCATGTGTTGTCTTGTCTTGATGTGATAGCGATGGACCCATGATCGTGCATCACGCATGCAGATATGTGCATGCACATGCAGTGAATCGTGTAACTATTCTGACCCACACTCTAACCTCCTGCGAGCCAGCGAACCGCCACACCACTGCGCCGCCACCTCTCGCCGACAGCAGGCCCTGAGGATCAATCCCCATCGAGTATTGGGCTCACCGCACGACAACAGAAACGGCTGCACCGGATACGCCCACCATTCGAGGTGGAGAAACCGGCTGACCTACAACAGCTGTGCTACAAGGCAGGGCGACCCCAACGACTCCAAAAACTAGTGGCTGCTGATGGGGCCGCGACACTATATGTAAGCTCCAAGCGTACCTCAAAAGAGTCTCTTGATTATATGATACCCTAGAAGACCACTAATCCCTACTATGGAATATGGGATATGATGTCCACACTGCCACATCAGTGCATGTACTTGCTCAACGTTGCCTACCGCTGCATTGCCTCCAACCATAAGAGCAACATGCTTTATGCAGTGCAACAACCGATCTGAGTTGTACAGTAAACTCAAAATCAAAAGATAGCTACCACATACATTCAGTTGCTATCAGAGTGCCTTTGAAGGTGCTCAAAGCGTTATATCCTCCATGAACTGGTTGATGTTTATGCATCAATTGAATAATCTAAATTGATTATAGGGAAATTGACAAAAGGGGGTCCTCTGTGAGATATCTTGACAAAAGGGGGTCCTCTGTGGGGGTGCATTTGACAAAAGGGGGTCCTCTGACCGCCTCCTGTATATTAAGCGCATTGCCAGACCGGCACCAGACCGGCGCCGCACCGGCAAGCCAGTCCTAATAAGGGCGACTGTGAGGGCTAGAGCTGGGAATAGCCATGTAGTTTAGAAAATCATTGTACTTGTGAGGGCCGTAGCTTAGAATGCCCAAATGCACTAGGCAATCCCTTGTATTAAATCAGTGTGTACCATAGACAGATGGTTAGGGCTGCGAATGGGGTGAGACAATGGGTCGCTTGGGGTGCGACGGGAACCAAGGAGGCACATGGGGAACCAAGGGGACAAATGGGGACACCAAAGGGCACAACACACTGACAAAGGGGTTATGTAGCCCCCAAGTAATAATCATGTCAGCGGCCGCTCGGCTGGCCAGCCGACGGCCTATATAAACAGAGCACCCTAGTGCCCAAACTGTAATCCAAAATTGCCGCCACACTTCAGAGCCGTTTGCCGCTGCCTTGCCACCTCCCCCACGGATACTCGCAGCCGTCCACAAGGCCGTCGCTCAGGATTTTTAGTCGCTGCCATACGGGACAAACAAATCGCCGAGCAATCTGCCGGAGGCAGTTTCGCCCCTTACAACTGGTTTCGGAGCCAGAGGAGCTGCCGAGGACACGAAGGCGCTCCAAATTGACCTGACCCACGACAAGAGGCGGCAGGGCCTCAAGGGAGTGAGTAGAGCACGTGAAGTCGAAGGGCGGAGTTTTGGAGGCCCCCCAAAGCAGCTGAGAGCACGGAGGGTGATGCAAGATACACTCGAAGGGTAGCGCAGCGGGATGTCACGAAGACGTCAACTGCGTGTGAGGCCCCAAGAGGAGCAGATTGGAAGCCGCTATGTGCCGGAGTTCAACAGCGAAGAGGCCGCCCCGAGGGCAACAAGGGTTGGGCGTCAAGAAGACGTCAGCCGCAAGGCCTGCCCCAAGGGCACCCGAGTTCGTTCCGCTGTGCGCCGGAGTGCGGCAGTGAAGAGGCCGCCCCGAGGGCAACAAGGGCTGGACGTCAAGAAGACGTCAGCCACAAGGCCTGCCCCGAGGGCGTTTGTAGGAGGATACTGAAGGTCGAAGGGTAAAGGCAAGGCTGGGCGTCGAGAGGACGTCAGCTACGCGGGCTACCAAGCAACAAAAGTGGGAACACGAGGACAGCTTGAGGGCGATAGATCACTGCGGCAATTCGGAGAACTGCGTGGCTGCCGCATCCCAACAGAGCGAGACCATCGTTACGAAGGCCTGCCCTAAGGGCGAATTGAAGGAGAGAGCTGCTGAGGAGCGCGGGCTGCCCCGGATAAACGTTGAACCGGAGGGGCACGCGTCAGTCCAAGAGCGCAACCAAGAAGTGAGAGAGAGAGTCGAGCCGGCGTGAGGCGCATGAGAAATTGAGAGAGAGTGAGCCTGAAGGAACGACGACGAAAGGACCGCCCTCAGAAAGAAGAGACGACCCTTGGAGAGCAATCCCAAGGATCGCCGCACGAAGAACTGTGGGGCAGCGTTGCGAGACGTCACGAAGACGTCAACGGCAACTGAGGCCCGTTAAACGAGAACCGCTGAGACAACGTGCAAAGAAAACTGGAAACAACACGCGGGAGAGCTGCAAGACCGACCCAAGAATAAGGGAGCGTCTAGAGGCTTCCAGAAGACCAGACGACGACTAGGAGGCGCAGTCAAAATATGAGGCAGAGCGCCAGAGAATTCGGCTGATATTCCAAACTAAAAAGGCACCGCTGAAGCGACATGACGCTTCACAGAAAATCAGAAGCGTCAAGAGAGACCTCACGGGATCATGAGCCAAGCACTGAGCGGGAACATGATGCCAGTGACGCACGGCAATCCCCCAGAGCCGGACCGGAGGCAGGTTAGGCTCAGCAAGGCTGTGGAGGAGCGAGTGCAACTTTTGGTAGCACGACAGGTCGAGCTAGAGCGGCAACTGCAATCACGGCTGCGTGAAGCGCTTGCTGCCGTCGGTCAACACAGAACCCTGACCCACGACCAGTGTGCCACTGGGTGGCATGAGGAGAGGCCGAGCAACAGGCAAGGAGTAAAGAAATCGCATGAAGAAGAGCATGTAGGGGATGAAATGAGGAGCTGGCGTGGAAGGCAAGCGCATTGGTGGACAACGGTGAGCAAGATGGGCCTGTACAAATGGCCACATAAATTGAAAGAATACAACCGGATATACTACGCTTACATAAAGTGGGATCAAGCACGAAGAGAGAGAGAAGCTCGACAGAAAACGCAGAATATGGAAGGCGGAACCAGCAGCTGCAACCTTGAGACAAGCAAGACACAACAACGACCAAGAAACCCGTTTCTGTTCGAAGGAAAATTGGGCGGGATCAGGCTGCGAGTCCAGGTGGCCAGTGGCGCTACAGAAAACTTTATCAGTCGAGATTTCTGCAAGAAGAACGGCATCCATTGGAAAGAGACAAGCGGAACACAGACGCTGCACATGGCAGGTGATCCTCCACGACATGAGGCCGAGCAAGAAGTGGAATCCTACGAGTTGCAAATCAACGACTTTAAGTACCAGCCTACGCTCAAGGTCAAGAAGCTAGGACAACACAACGCAATCCTTGGGATACCGTGGCTGCATGAGTTCAACCCCAAGATCGATTGGACGGCCGGCACATTGCAGATCAGGGACAACACCAGGTTGTGCATGTTGTATGGAGTTCAGGCCGCCAACGTGCATCATGCAGACAAAGAAATACCCACAAGAGCCATCCAAGTCAACCACATCCAGAAGATGCTGCGACAAGAGTTTTCTGAGGCTGTGAATCACAAGACACGATCAAGATTGACACCGAAAAGGAGACCAAAGCTCAACAGCGAGTTACCACATGATGACAAGCTGGCACAGCGGCAGGAAGTCGCTTGCATAATGGGTCAGCTCATGGTATCCTACAGCTGGAGAGAGTACATGAGACTTCTGGAAAGATGCAACATACAATTGAATATACAAGCTGCTGAAGCGGCAGGAGCAAATCAAGTGCAGCGATTACCAGTGCATATACTGACTGCCCTCAAACAAAAGACAGCCCCAAAAGTGAGGGGTGTCAACATGGTGATGGGAGGCAACGACGGGGCAACATACCGCAAGTTTTGGACAAGAAACACATGGTGGAATCAGGATGCAAGCTGCAAGGCTGCGCTAGCGACCGTGATGACCGGCACACCAAAAAGATGGATGATGCAACGGAGGGCAGTCACAGGAACGGTGGCTATCTTTCCACCGTTGGCACTCCAATGGTTTGAGCCAGAACGGGGTAAATCATCACACAATCGTGACTTCAATGGCAGTGAGGTTATTTGCAAATCTGTCAAGAAGAGCTACTATCAAGTTCATCAAGAAGGAAGACAAGAACTCAAGGGTGCGCTCAGTTCACACAACGCTTGGGAAGAGGGGCAGGAACAACGTGTGAGCATGCAAGGGAGGACCGAGCTCAACCTCGCTGCCATTTCCTATTACGATGAAACGGTGGAGAACAATGACAAAACGATGATGATCGTTGACTACAAAGGGTGCCAAGTGCTGGAGATGCCTACAAGATGTTGGGAAAGGTACAACTCGAGAACGGTTGACGCCAATGATGCCTTTGGAGCCATGCCAAGACAACGCTGCAATGACCGCGTCAACTCCAAGGAAAACCGAGGAAACACCTAGGAGCTATGCGATGTGATGTCCAAGAGAACGAACAAGAAATACAAGGGATAAGTAGCCTAAGCGACAACCGTTGCAATAGTGATGGCTTTGACGATCCTGACGACTTGACGACCTGTTGTACCAACTGCGAGAATGGAGCAAGAAGAATTATGGAGATGGGCCGGAGCTCTGACGACTTGACGACCTGTTGTACCAACTGTGAAAGTGGAGCGAGAAGGATTATAGAGATGGACCGAAGCCTTGACGACTCTGACGACTCAACGACTGTGGGACAACAGCAAAAGAAACTACGCCCTCCCAAAGCTGAAATAAACACGGAAAGTGAAGAACCGACCACCATCAAGAAGCTGTCAAGGTGCGATGGGTTTGGGGACCAGCTGGAGCGAAGCCGAGTCCTGGTCGCTAAGAGATACTCACAAAATGGGGCAAACCATGAGGAAAAGCAAGGCGAGGACCGAGCTGCATGATCGCTAGCAACCAAGACTTCAGATTCACGAGAGAATCTCTAAAAGTGCCGTGGCTACAGATTGTCGATCAATTTACTGCTGTCGACAGCCTATCATCTGCAAACTAATAGAGTAAGTGTGAGGAACATCCGCATGCTGGAGCAGACCTACCACGCAGACGTGGCGTACAACCGATATGATGGGACCAGATTCAAAGACAAGGCGACTTCCAAGAACCAAAACGAGACGGGGACGTCTCGTAGCAGGGCCGGAGGGATGTGAGGGCCAGAGCTGGGAACAGCCATGTAGTTTAGGAAAACATTGTACTTGTGAGGGCCGTAGCTTAGAATGCCCAAATGCTCTAGGCAATCCCTTGTATTAAATCAGTGTGTACCATAGACAGATGGTTAGGGCTGCGAATGGGGTGAGACAATGGGTCGCTTGGGGTGCGACGGGAACCAAGGAGGCACACGGGGAACCAAGGGGACAAATGGGGACACCAAAGGGCACAACACGCTGACAAAGGGGTTATGTAACCCCCAAGTAATAATTATGTCAGCGGCCGCTCGGCTGGCCAGCCGACGGCCTATATAAACAGGGCACCCTAGTGCCCAAACTGTAATCCAAAATTGCCGCCACA
>CAJHUC010002231.1:0-10709 GCA_905146915.1 Ostreobium quekettii
GTGCCCCTCGATGGGGTTTGAGCCAGGGTCGCCACATGCGCCGGCTGCGACCGCATTTCCCAGGCTTCCTCCTCCTCCTCCTTGGCCACGATTCCTTGCCGCGCGTACAGCGGCTGAGACTCCATCGCTCCAAATTGCCTGCGAGCCCGGTCTCTGCGAACCTCCGCGGATGCACGGGTGGTATCGCTTGACCTGGTGTCGAGCGAACAACCGCTCACGATGAGCCACACGCACCTTAATCGCACCCCGCTAGCCCGTCCACGTCACCTCAAAAAGGCCAATCCATCGTGCTCCGAGTTTGTGGGGCCGTACTTCCCTGCACACCAATACTCGGTCCCTGACAGCCATGTGGAGGCTCCTGCAGCCTGTAGTTCTCTTGACCGCACTCTGCCGGGCCGTAGCGGCTTGCCGGATTTCCACCAACCTAGCGGCATACTCACGTCTACTCTCTGATGCCCTCATGCCATCCGGACCCTCCTCCTCCATTAATTGGCATTGCTCGCGTAATGCACGTTCCAAGGGTGCGCGGGGAAGAACTTCTGTCAGAATCATCAGCAGGCTTTCTGGGTGATCGCGCGTCACTCTCGCGTTGGCAGAGAACACTGCTCCTGCCAGTGCATCATCCCACTCTTGACCAGGACCAATCTTTCGCAGCCTGACCATTAGTTCCTGATTGGCACGCTCCACCTTTTCGTGACTTTGTGGATAATAAGATGACGACCTCAACATCTTCACATTCCAATGGGTGCAAAGATTGCGGAACACTCCGAGAAAATGGGAGCCATTATCGGTTTGCACCCTTGCCAGCAATCCGAACTGGAAAACCACTTCGGTCACAAAGAAATGAGCAGAATTCGCTGAAGTCGCAGCCGAGTATACCCTCGTGGAAATAACCCAGTAAATCCATTGATGGCCACGATCAGGCAAGCGTTCCCCTTGCTAATCTGTGGAAGCCTCAGTATCCAATCGATATAAACCCATTCCCATGGTTGCGTCATGATTACTCGCCCCACAGCCTGAGCAGGCTTCCTTGGTGCGTGTTGTTGGCAAGTATCGCATTCTGCCACCCACCGGCCAATGTCAGCTTGCATACTGGGCCACCAAAACTGCTGTGCCAATCTACGCAAGGTGATATCCCTGCCATAGTGGCCTCTTAGAACAGAATCATGTCCTTGCAATAACGCATTGGGAACTTCCTCTTCCAAAAGATACAACACCTACTCTTGCACCGGTAACTGCTTCAGTAGTCGGCCCCCCACGACGCGGAATTCTAAGGGCTGCGGTTTCGCCAGAGTCCATTCCACGATTTCTCGATACCAAGGGCTCTCAAAAAAACGGCAAATTTCCGCAGGGATTTCCAAGTCCCTGGCAGCAAAACACAACTCGTCTCCCGACTTCGAGGGTGCTTCAATCACACGAGGAGGTAACCACGACAGGCCGTCCGCATTCGCATGCTGCCGTCCAGCCCTCGCAACGAACTCCAAATCGAATCTCCCAGGATCGATTGCCATCGTGCGATTCTTCCCGTATGCCCCTCCTTACGAATCAATCCAATCAAGGGTTTGTGATTCGTCCTCACCATGCACCAAACTCCCAATACGTAGGGTCGGTACTTGACCACTCCGACCACCAAGGCCAGACATTCGCGCTCCGTGGTGGAGTAATTTTGTTCCGCCCCGGACAGCACCCGCAAGTGGTAGGCGACGGGTCGTTCGATTCCGTCCTTTCTCTGCAACAATATGCAACCGACCGCCACCGCGCTGGTGTCATAATCCAACAAGAAAGGTTGGGTGAAATCGGGTTTTGTTAACATAGGGGCTTTGCACAACCCATCATGTAACTGATCGAAGGCGGCCTGCTGCTCCTTACCCCATTCAACGCCTTCCATCTTGCTACGAGGGCCCATGGATGCCACCAGTTGACTGAGCAGCCTCGCAATCTTGCTGAATCCCTTGACAAAACGACGGTAGTATCTCGCCAGCCCCAGGGATGACTGGAGCTGCTATCGCATCTTGGGAACGCGAACTATGCACCGCAGCGACCTTGTTGTTGACCGTTCCCAGGCTGTCCTTGGACAACATATACCCCAAAACTCGAGTTGTTCAAACCCCACGAACGTTTTACTGGGCTTTAGTTTCAGTTCGAACTCCTGCGTTCTCCCCAAAAACTGCTTAAAATCGCCTGCAATGCCCCCTTCTTCCTTGTGGGCCATTCCCGCATCGTCCACGAATGACCTTACCCTTTCCAACAGTCCGTACGGGGCATCTACGACCCGCGAGTATCTTGGTGGCACGTTGCAAACGCCGAAGGGGAGTACATTCCACACGAACACTCCCAAAGGGGTAAGGAACGCAATCAGCGGTCTCGAGCTCTCTTCCATCTCCATGGCGTAATATCCATTGAAGCCGTCAACGCTTGAGTACAAGGGCGATCCAGCGAGTTCCTCCAGAATTTCATCCACCCGCAGCAAGGGAAAGGCATCGGGCAAAGTGGCTCTATTCAATGCCACGAATGTACAACACAATCGCAAATCACCATTTTTCTTTGGCGGCAGAGTAACTCCCGATAACCACTCGACCTCCCCATCCCACTTTTCAATGAGTCCGGCATTCAACAGGGCATTAAGTTGTTCGCGCAGAAACGCCAATTCCTTCGGGGCGAAATGTTGCTGTCACCCACATTGCACCGGGCAGCTTCCCTCCCTCAAGTTGATAGAGAACTTTATAAATGGCGTCCGCTCCAGGTCGGCATATGACACTCGGGTTACAAAATTGCGTGGCATTGCATTGAGAGGCACCGGGGTGCCGATGCGTGAAACGCGTTTTTGCATCGGCAAGCCTGTGCGTGGGAAGGGCGTTGCAACTAGAGGTGGCCACCCGGATCCGTTAATAGCGAACAGAGGTTAATTTCCGTTAATTTTCCGTTAATTAATGGAAAATAACGAAAAAAGACAAAAATTAACTAAAAAATAGGGGATTTTTGGATTTTTTGGGGATTTTTGGGTTTTAGTCATATTTATAGTTTATGGAATTCGCTATTAGAGAGTATGTTTGTATTTTATTTCAACCTATGCATACTAGATTTTCAATTAGCCGCAGTTGTTGTGATTTTTTGGTTTTTTTTTCGATTTTTTTGGATTTTTTTCGTTTTTTCTGAATTTTTCTCCCTTTTTCTTTAACGAAATTTAACGGACAGCTGATAAAAATTAACGAACCGGATTTAACGGACCGGATGGCACCTTTGAGTGGCCACCTCTAGTTGCAACGCGTTGAAATGCAGTAACGTTTTCTTATGTACGCGTCGGCATATGGTCATCCCGTTGCGAAAAAAATGCCAGCCCACGCACGGGCGTTCCCACACACGGGCTAGCCGGCGTGTGGGCTGGACATGGGCTGGCTGGCGCGTGGGCGCAATGAGGGCGCGGCGTGGGTTGGCCGGCGCGTGGGCGCGACGTGGGCTAGCCGGCGCGTGGGTGGAACGTGGGCTGGCCGGTGTGTGGGCGTGATGTGGGCCAGCCAACGTGTGTGAGCGACGTGGGTTAGCAGGCGTGTACACGCCCACATGTGGGCGCGACGTGGGTTGAGCGCATTTGTGCCTGTGGGTGTTTCTGGCTGCTGCACGCTGGGTCCACTGTGTTTGCGTCGGGTCCGTCGGCGTTGCCTATACCCTCGCCGCCTATGCAGGTTTCCCGGTTTGCCAAGTTTGCCAAACATGGTTCAAAAGCACAACCATTTACAACTTGTCTCTCCAACAATAGCACCACACCACACCACGCACTGCACCCCGTCCGATGAACAACCCCAGTGCCATCTACCGTCACAGTCCCCTTCCCCAAGGGCCTGCACCTGTGCATCTGGACCTATAACACCACAGCATCACACCACACCACCCCCTACACCACACTCTGTGGGCCGTCCGTTCAGCGACCCAAGTGCCATCCACCACTGCAGTCCTTTTCCCCATTGCAGCCTCTTCCCCATCGCATCTCCTCCACTTCGCACTTTTCGCGTGGCTGTGGATAAGCTCGCTATAGGCGCTGGCCCTGCGCACACCTGCACACACAAACACGCACACACATATATGCGCATAAACCTGCACACACAAACGCAACTCATTCAGGGCGGAGCGACACCAAAAGCACGTTTTCACCAGCTACCAGTGTCGCATGCTGGTGTGGAGGTCTGGGATGGGCGTTACCAGAAGTAAGGCCAGCAGGCGCCCACCTGCCCTTCTCGGCTTACAAGTGTCCCTGACCCTCACCTGCACAGCCTCACTCACTAGACCTGCTCGCATCCACTAGCCCAGCACGATCAGCCCCCCCTCGATAGCGGGGAAGGTTGGTGGGATTGGTGGCTGTAGACTTCGCGGCCACGATTAAGTCTGAGATTCAAATTCATATGTACCAAAACGATGATGCGGCAGGTTGCGGCGCGCTGGTCGTCGGCGCGCCCCAACGACCAAGTCAACTGCACCTGGCAGGTGTGGCAGTTGGCGGGGGACTCTTCCTCTACAACTGTTCGGCTTGAGGTCAGCGATATGCACAGGGGTGCCAAACCTTGGGAGGTCTGTGATGCCCTCGGGGGTACCAAAACGCGGAAGCCCAGCAGGGAGCATCCTTACCAAAGCGGTCCTGAACATGAAACGTTGCCTTGCCATGTGGTGTCTCCTTCCCTGGTCGCGTTCAGGTCTGCCTTGCGATCGGGGCCCACAAGATAAAGCGCAGTGACCTCCATTGCACCAAAATATGGAGCCACAAGGTTCCACTACTGCATGTCCATGTTCAAGATCTGAGTTCCATGCTTCCCTTGCTGTTGTGGGATATGGTATGGAAGCAAATGCATCGAACAGGGACACTTGGCACTCAGCTGGATTGGCCCGCAGCGTGGATTCTATTCTGTCATCAATGGCTGCTCAATCTGAAGCACACACACCGAAACACATGTGCTAGGCTGTGCACAAAGGCACCAAAGTTCAGCGCATCTTCCTTAGCATTAACCTCGCTATAGGCAAGGCAACACATGCTGCATGTTGCATGTATGCAACTGCATGCTCATCACTAGAACAATGCTCATCAACAGTGAAAACATTGGAACTACAAGACACTCTTTGGTGTGAAATGGATCAGTAACAGATCCTGAATGTCTGTACATGTTCTGCCACCACAGGTACTTGATTACTCTGACTAATGTTGTGTGCAGCTGTCACAAGAGAATCTCCTGGCAAGATGATTATAGAAATGGCCAATAATTTAAGAGTCAAAATCAGATTCGTTGATGCATTCTGGCTGGTGGCGAGTGCTTCATCTAGTGCAGGGGGCAGTCTGCCTTGATCCACCACAACACTCCGCCAGCGAGCCAGGCACAGCAGAAAATTGCAAGCTCTCATACAAAGAATGGAATGAACAACATTTGCAGAGGTTTCACGTGCACTCTGTTGTTCCCGCTCCCTTGGTATGAAAGTTCCTATCCACAACACCGCGCTTCCCCTCTCCTCCCCATTCCCCTCCACAGCCCCTAGTTTGCCTGTCGATCGTCAACATGGTTTTCATCCATTATGCACCCAAGCTCGATACTCATCTACACTTGAGGTTCAAACAGCGGTTCGTTGCTGACCATCATCTCTGCAGCCTCGTTGTTGAGAGGGTCCTTAGGGCTTGGGTCCTGCGATGGAGACCACACACCACATAGTCATCATAATACTCTTGCGTACTTGTGGCAAAATGAAGGTCACCAGCTGAAATCTTGGAACATGACGGGCAAGTTGCTTCACTCCAACAGCAATTGCAGCTGTGACAAACAACAACACAATGACTTGCAAGACCACAAGACCGATGTTCACTCGGCATGGATCGATGCTATGCATCTTCTCCACGCTCTAACTCTTGAACAGCTGCATCATGAGAAGTACCTGACAGTACAGATATCCGCTGAACACAAGGCAATCTCAACTCATGCGGTATTGCTCCTGCGAGCTCTTGCGAATCAGGTCCAGGATGCCAGGTTTGTTGGTACTGCTAATAAATAAAGAGGGCGCATCACCCACACTATTCAAGCAATGATGTGTTGGATGGAGAGAAACTGAAGTGAGTTCACACCAATCTCCAGGTGCCCACAACCCACCACAAGGAGGAACTGACACCAATAACGATGGTGGACACACTGAGCAAGGCTTCCAGCCTTCTCACTCACAAGATATTTAGGCACACATCGCCTTCAAGATCGATGTTGGATGGAAGACCTGCATAGCAAGGCACTTTAACAACAGGCAGTTGAAGGCACAGATGGGGAGTCAGCAAAAGCACAACATCATAGATTACGCATCCACTGTGGATGCCTTCTCTTGTTTGCAGGTCCAGACAGCCTCAATGCCAACAACTGCCAGGCAAGCCCTTCACTTGGAGTCAACTAAAAGAACAGCAATAGGAGAAATATATTCCCAACTTGAGAGTTGCACCAGGAGGCATCTCTGGAACACTTCATCATCCCTCAAACAATTCTGCCAACAACTAAAGCATGCAGCCACCAAACAGAGCACGAATACTGACTGAGTGCACGTGTGGAATCTCATTTCCTTGTCAGATTTCCTTGCTACCAACGGGCGCCTGAATACTTACCATTCAGACCCCTCAAGTAGGCGTCCGCAAAGAGCACACGTGCATAGGACATGGACAAGGTTGCTGGCCCCTGGAAAAGAAACGATCAAACGATCGGCTTCATGAATTCTGCAGGAGCTGGCCATGCATAGCAAGGAATTGGGGAGACAAGTTCAGGAAGGAACACCCACAGGAAATACAAAAACCCTATGCCACAGCATTGAAGGAGCAAGTGGGGGTAGTTGCAACAGGATTCTCCAGTGCACATGCCAGAACTATGCAATCGATCATATTCCAAAAGGGCTCCACTTTCCAGCACCTTGCACTCCAGCAATGAACAACCTGGTCGATACCTTTTTGCAACCATTAGGCCCGAAGGCCCTACTGTCCATCTCAACAGATGCGGCCATGCCAGCAGTCCGGTCCAACCCGAGCCTGAAGACCGTCTTCAGAGCGGGCGTCAGCCGCCCGCGCTCCTCGCCTTAATCCATTCCTCGTATTGCTCGTGATGTACACACCGCCTGACAAAATAGGGCGAGGCTCCTTGGGAGCATCGTTGCCCCTGCTCTTTCTCCTGCACTGGCTTCTGATCCACAACACATGGCTTGTTTCAGTAAGCTAACAACCCGTTTGATTGCCGTCGTTTGGATAGTCATCAGTGCCAATCACGGGCACACCACTTTCATCTCAATAGTGTTCGCCAAGTCTCCTGGGTCCCACAGAACAAAGATCCTTTCCAGCGCGACAGGGAGGCAAGGGAAACTTCAATGCCCTTTGGCGGCTGCCAGGCTATAATTCTGAAGGAGTTGTCCCTTACCTGGAAAACGTCCATATGGTCTAACACTTCCTGCAGGTCGACAGGAACGAAGGAAACGACGTTCTCCCTAGGGTAACACTGCAACTAGGGGCAAGTGCTCAGCAATCAAACTCCAGCACATGAAGTCAGGCGATGGAGCTGGTCGCTGCCTGGCGTTGACGTCCACGTCCGCGTCCTGGGCATGCATGGCCACCTTGTCGTTGCATTGGTCAGCGTTCAATGGGACAAGATGTGGGGAGTCCCCCGCATGGACAGCCCGCCGACGCGGCCACACGCGTTCAGCGGCCGCTCACGTCGGCCAGGCGTGGGCGTGCCCGTGAAGCGGCTGCCTATTGATGCATGGGGTGCGCCATGCATGGCCCAGTGTGGCAGATGCGGGCGGACCGACGCGTGGGCAGCATTTGCATACGTGGGCATGTGTAGCAGCTGAGCCTGTGTGGGGGTGTGTAGGCGCACGGGGGTATTAGAACGCATCGGATCAGCGTTCCAAGCGTTTCCACCTGCACACGTCGGCAAGTGAGGGCAACGCGAATTACCCAACGCACCCCAACGGCCTGTACGGCATCCCCACGCCCGTAAATGCGTCGGCCGTGGGGCCACGTTGCCCAACGTGGGCCTGCCCACAGTTTTGTAGCCGTAGTGTGACAACACGAAGCAGTCCTTGAATTCGACCAGCACCAATTTGATCTCCGCCACAACAGAAGTGCTAAGCAAAGGGTCGAAATGCACCTCCTCCAGCCACTTGTTATCTACGTCATCCCAAATTCGCAGGAGACCGGCCAAGCGCGCTGGCACAACCTCCTCATCTTCCCCTTTCATGGGGTGACTCATTCCCAATTGCGTTAAGAGCCCGTTGAGCTCCTCGACCGCGTCATCGGGCCCCGAATCCTGGTCATACTCACCACTATCCTCCGATTCGCTATCACTGCTCATATCCATAGCAACCACCTCAAGTTGCCTCCCCCGTTGACGGACCTGCACTCCCCCCCCAGCGAGCGTATAAATCTGGGAATTGAATTGCGCCCCAGTATTGGTCAACGCTAACCAGTCCTGGCCCAACAAAACATTGTAGGAACCATTTGCATCCACGCACTGCGCTGGAACCGATGCTGATACGCCCTGAATTTCCACGGTCGCGTCTTCCGCCAATTGATACACCGGCGCAGTTTGGCCATTTGCCAGTTCTATCCCGGGGAGCCTTCCCATGATTCGGAGTTGTAGTCTATCCGCGCACAACTTATCAATCAATGAATGCGCAGATCCAGGGTCCAGGATCACTCGTCGCACATGTAATCCATTCACAGTATATTGCGCATGTATTCCGGTTCCTGCGATGCGCACAGTAGGTGGCACTTCATTTCCCCGTCCGGCCGGACCCCCAATTGCCCGCGGTCTCCGCGTCGCTCCCAACAACTCTCTCACTGCCAAGACCAATTGAGTATATACCTCATGCTTGGACAATCCCTTCATCATGCCGATGGGGATCACGCAGGTTTTCGTGACATACTCCTTCCATTCCGGCAGCAAGACCGGCCGGGTCCACGGCTTCCGAGATCCTTCTCCTTTCCTCTACTTGCGATGGCCGCCATGCGTGCGGCAGAGCGCTCATCCTTGCTCCATGCATCGTCGTCCGGATTCCCGGCCTCCTCCGAGGTCCAATCCTCCGCACCCTCATTGACGCCTCCCACACATGCACCCATCAATATTGCTTGTGCAAGTCACCCCACTCGAACACCGTTCTGATCATTCACCCAGCGCGGTGCATCAAGGGCAGGTCCTGCGCGATTCTCATGTGTCAGGCGAGGCTGTTCAAGAGCCGCACGCCCAGGTGCATTCTCCGATGCGTTCGGTCAGGGCCTCCCTCCTTGCTCAGGAATGGGTTCCGTACACTGCCATTGAACATGCCCCAATTTCCCACACCACCAACATTCGATAGATCCCTGCAAGGCCCCACGCTCCCGCATCTCGCGCGGCCCTGTCAATCCGGGCGGTCTCGGTGGCCCTGAGGAGGGTTCCCCCAGCTGTCGGGGGTCCCGCGGTCTAAGTCGCTGCCTGTCGCCATTCCCTTCCACCGGATTGCCCGTGTTCTGCCGTGTGCCTCCCCGCGCGCGTGCCCACAACGCCCATTCCCCCAACGCATTGAGCAATTCTGCTCCCATGTCTTGCCGCTCATCCACCAATCGCGATGCATTTTCCGCTTCCATGTTTTGTGAGGCACACTCCTTGCTTGTTGCGATGTTGGCAGCGCTTTCCAGATCGACATACCCCAAGAACTTGACCGCCTCCCGCAAAGGATCCCTCAGCCCATCTACCCACGAGCGGTACCAGGCTGCCTCGGTGGCTTCGTCCGATTTAGCCAACAGTTCATGGAACCGACTGAGATATTCTTTAACCGACTCACCCTCTCGCTGCGCGAGCGTTCTCAATGAAGCGTTTACTCGATCTTCGATGTCCTCTTCTAGAAACCGAATACGAAACGCCTCTTTCACCTCCTGCCAGGTGCAGTTTTCATTGAACAACCATCTAGAGCGCGTGCTCACCCAGCACGTCGCCTCACCCGAGGTGCTCACAGTCAACAATGCAATCTGCTGCGCATCGTTTGCTACCCCTCCCGTGACACAAATGCCCTCAAAATGCAAAAACCACCCCTCCACGTTTTCTTGCACTCCATCCCCCACGAAAAAATGTGGGCGCAATTGCATACTCCTTAGCGATCACCCACACTCCCTGATCGGTCGATCTCCCACCACCGATCGCTCCTCGGACAGCCTCTTGCTGCCGATCGATGCTCCACGCTCCTCCCCGGCGTCCTTGCGGAGGTCCCGGCGTCGGAACCACTGTTATACCGGTGCCCTTCGACTGGGCAGCACAGCAGCCGGCTCTCTCGCGGATGCTTGGCGGAGGATCGCGTGGTTGAGACAGGCTCTCACGGTCAGAGTGTTGTGAATTCTGGTGGATCCAGCTGTACTGGTGATTTCACTTCATTTTGTTGTACTGCGATATTGGGGTGAGACTTGGGTTTACTAGATACACTAGGGGAGTAGTAATTTGATTAGCTGCTATTTGGCTAAATAAACACCTGACTATAATTGTGGTTCACACTTCCAATTGTAAGATTCTTTCCGAGTTCCCAGCTCGCTCTCCGCGCGCCCCTCGTGGGCAGGTCCTGGGGCGCACCCAATAGGGTGCGCAACAATTGGTTTCGGAGCGGGCTAACGTTGGGGCTTCCGTGACGCCCCCCCCCCCCTCCCTTTCCTCTTGCCTGATCGGCGGCGGCGGTGGGCGCGCATTGCCCGCCAT
>CAJHUC010002232.1:0-24186 GCA_905146915.1 Ostreobium quekettii
CTCGGCTGTGCCAGGGTGTTCAATATTAACGCCAAGGCATTTTATTAAATCTCTTTCCCATTCTTTCTTGTGCTTGCCGGATTGATTGCTCAAATCCTGTGGTGTTAGTGCGAATTCAATCGGGATTGAATTCTGCAATGTTGATGGTATTTTATAGATCTATTTGTGCACAAATGAGGTAACATTTCTGCAGCTTTGACACGGTATCGACAACGTCGATATTGGACACCACTAAATGAAATCGACAATTCCATAACGTCACGTGCTCTTGGCACGCATTCTGACCTGCCCCACGCATCGCTTTTTCCAGGTCAGGCGTCGAAGGCGACAAACCCATGGACGACGCAATGTTCGCGGCACCGTCGCACAGTTCTATGTGAGTGCATCAGTGTGCGAAAGCGATTGCAGCACTTATTGCGTTGAGAGCAGTACTGGTAAAGTACAGGACTGCCCTGAAAGCCCATTTGCTATTCTTGATGCGAGGATACCTTTTCGCACTGGGTCTTCGGCAGATGCCAGTTTGGTGCACAGCGCGGCCACGCCTTCACTGATATGGAAGACACCGTATTTTCGATATCGTTTGTGAGACACCGATTTGCACAATAGTGCTTGAAATAGCATAACTTGAGAAATTATTTATTGCTTTCGATGGTGTGTATATGCATACATACTGGCATATATGTCGGTGGCAAAGATATTGAGCTTACCATTGCGAGTACCCAATACAAGTATTCACTCGGGAGATGTGGACGAGAAGTGCAAAATGTAGAGCAACAGAAAGACAATACCAAGTAGACATGTTATCCCAAAGCTCCTGCATTGCTCAGAGTAACTAAAAGGATGCAGCTGCGACTGAGTCATAAACACATTCCTTCGATTATGGTGAATACTTGCGTCCACATCACCTTAATTAGGGCAACGTTTTTGCATGTACTTATGTGCATGCATTCATATTATATGACAACATTTTGGTTCAAATATTGTACTTTGCAAAATTTTGTTCACAGTTCGGCCTTTTGACTCGCAGCAATTCACAGACACGGACGACCTGACATGGACCAGATTATGCCGAGTGGGTGATCATTGGCAATCCGTCTTCGCCGACGTAGTTCTAGATAGCTGGATAAAGCCGTCTAATAAAGCATGTGGCTGTGCAGGTACTATTCGCACTTGGCTGAGCGTTTGGCTTCGGAGGGGGCTGGTTCAATGTATTGAAGACTCAGTGCTCATGCCAATTCGTGAGCGCCTTGCTGATGAAGAAGAGTGCGGAAGAGGCTGATCAGGCTAAATGCTGTGATTCCTTGTCCGTTAATAGGCCGTGCACATCTATTTGCTACTGCTATTATTGTTAGCACCACTCTCTTCTCCTGGCTAAGTTGCGCCTCGTTGGTTCTGAGGCCTCTACGACATCAGTACAATGATTAGGTTGATGAAGACTTGCGATTGAACTTAACGCGGATGAGCAGATTCGCTTGCAGCCCCAATTTCTTGTGACTAGGATGAAGAGCGGGCGTCGAGGCATGACGGTGGAGGTTTGTTTTGGCGGCAGTCCCCTTCTGATAGAAGTAGTTCAACCAATACTATTATCTTGTACCTTATGTCGTTGGATGAACCCTGTGGATATATTTATTGGAATGGAATAATTTTATTAGCAGCTTTGGGAATATTGACGTGCACCCACGCGGTACGTGTCGTGGAGTTTTGTTGGATCTTTGGAGCCAGTGATCTTTCTGTACATAACTAGGTATTTAATTTGTAGCCTTTAGGAAGGAGAGTAGTAGCAAAAGGCCTGTGGCGCTTTGAGGAACACTCAAGGCAGTGGGACTCAATGCGTGGATGGTTTCAGCATATTTGTATTTGCCTTGCCTCAGCAAATAGGTCAGCATGCTAAATCGTTGTATCTTCGGAGTTCTTGCCAATGTAGGAGTAACAAATGCTTTTGGTAATTGGAATTTTGGTTCTTTCGAGCTGGGCTACGAACAAAATGGGCAGTGCATGGCCCTGCGTCAGTGGTGGATCAAGTGGGTCGGGTGAATGCACAAGTAGCAATAGGGGCGTGGGTCACATTGCCAGCGGATGGGAGGCTGTCCCCCAAAGGGAAAGAAAGAGCATGGGATTGGGCAAATGCCGGTGTTGTTGCAGAGAAGATATTGATGCGTGTAACGGAGACCGCGGGTCAGGGCCCATGAGCCTTCAGTGCCCTTTTGGGTAGGGACCTAGATGGTGGCAGTTCTACGAAATGGGCAGCGACAACGAACATGCATATGCTTTTACCATTGTTCAAATGGGTGGCGTCGATTTAAACACCTCTCCAATTGCTTTGTTTACACTCCATAGTGTGCCCTGGTACGGGTTGTGTACTTCATCATATGTACTGCATTAGCCTGCCATGGGAGATTCGGTTCATGGAATGGTGATTCTGTGATTGGTCACATCTGTCTGATTCGACATGTAATAGTAATCTTGATGGACGGACTGACTAACTGGTCTTGAGCGAAATTGGTGTGGTCTACCTGGGTGCTTGGTTTAATAGTCTCTCGATCAAAAATAATGCAACAAAGTGACTGTGAGTCCTCTATTTTGTATACCTTTTGTCCCAAATTGATCATAACATATTTGAAACAATAGTTTCGTTGAGAATAGGAGCCACTAAATCACAAAAGGAGGAAAGAATATGAAAGTAATATATAGGAAGCCCAATTGGCAAAAATAGACAGACATGCCTTAGAAAAAATCGCTCAAAATTCCACCTCTGGATTGTGCACAACGCGCAGCAAAACATTCGACCATTAATTTTCTGCCTATCATTAACTATTGCATTATTTCCAGAAATTCAACATTCTGTGTCTTGGAATATTGGGTCGGTCCGTGCACCACCAAATACGGATCACAGCTTCAAATTTGCCAAAAGGCACTTGGTATAGCCCAGCAGTAAGATGTAAGCTCGGTATGAGGCACTAGACACCGAGTGCGCCTTACAAGGGGTTGTGGCACCCTAGTTACGTTAAGCTACCTTCTATCAAGTTTCAATGAATCCAAAGGCTCACTATCTATACGGTGAACGGGTGATTCTCCACACCTTGAAGGTGGGTCTTGGTCTTTGAGAAGACATTGTTAATCAACAAGACAATCAGCCTTACTTATTGCAAGTGAGCAAAGCAAGCGGGCTTTACAATGCAAAATTGCGGTTTTGGCCAATTGCCGGCCATGCACACGCCGCCCATCCCTGGGCTTTCTTGCACCCTACACGGTGCATGGTATGGGCACCACCCGCCCACCACCTATCTTCTAGTTTCCTTGCACCTCGTGCTGTGTGCAGGCATTGTGCGGCAGGGGCGACAATGCCCACCACCCATTTCCAAGCGTCCTTACACCTTGTGTGGCATGTAGTATGGCCGCCGACCGCCCACCACCCGCCCCCGGGCTTCCTTTCGTCTTATGTGGCATATGGTGTGGGCACCGGCTGGCTATCCTCCACCTTCCCCTAGGCTACATCTACCAGTGCACAGCGCACGGCAGGGTCCCCAGGCGTATGACTATTGCCCACGGCGCCTGGGGTCGTCGCATATGCATGCATCACAAAACATGCATGAGGGTCACTTTTTTGCATTATACACACATTCATTATGGCACCAATATTACAATGAGGTCAGGGGGCTCTGTTGCCGCTGACAACTAACTAACAAAGGGGTTGGGTGGTAGCATAAACTATGTTGCATTGCAGCGAGCGGCTGACATTGGCAATTCCCTTCACCTGCAAATTTAGCTCCAACCATGTTTGGGAGGAGGATTAGGCTCGGATGGAGGGGTTGGGGGTAGCCAACTCGAAAACACCTGTTCAAGGCAATTGATATAACTAATAGTTCACTGTGATCCTCGACTCAAGCAAGCTGGGCGGCCACTTTGGAGTGCCTCTTGGCACCTCTTGGCCTTGACTGGAATGAGTGGCGGGTTTGCAAATTTGACGGTTGCTTTCGTGGCAGTTAACCCAATGGATCGATCGCCATGTTCTTTCATTATAAAGAGGTTTAGCGGCCTCGCTAGGGCACTTTGAGGTGCTTCTTTGATTGCTAATTAGAAGCGAGTGGGGTGGTGTGGGGGCAGGGAAAGGCCAAGTTTGAAAACTCTGTGTGTCGCCATCGACCCATCAGGGGGATTCCCGTGACCTTTTACTTGAGAGAAGTGTGCTAACATCCTTGGGGCGGGTGTGATGTGGCTGCTTGGGGTGTAGGTTTAATTAACATTTTCTAGAACCGAAGTTAGTAATCTCTGCCTTTCAACCCTTTAGTGGGCTCATTCAAGAGCTCCTAATACTCCTAGGCTTTTGAAATACCCAAATCCATTAAGAAATGGCGAAGTTATGGCCCTGCAAAATCCTAGTACTTAGGGTTATAGATGGATGGGGGTTAGTACTTAAGTCACGGGAGAAACGGGTCGATTGTGGGTGAATGGGGGACGGTGACATGGTGCCCGGATGTGCATGTGTATTGTCTTGTCTTGATGTGACCGCGATGGACCCGCGATCGGGCATCACACATGCAAATATGTGCGCGCGAATGCATGGAATCCAGTAACTCTCTTTGGCCCACTTTCTACTCTCCTGTGAGCCAGCAAACCACCACCAAGCTACGCCGGCACATCGTTAACAGTATGCCCTGGTGATCGATCCCTATTGAACACTGGGCCCACTGTGCGACTACGCAATCGATTGCCCCAGATATGCCCACCGTCCAAGGTGGAGAAGCGGGCCAACCTCCTACGGCCGCGTTGCCGGGCAGGGCGACCCCAGCGCCTCCGGAAACCTACAACTACCAATGGGGCCACGATAGCAGGCGCCTTGAAGTGCAGCTTTGGCACTCGCATTCGCTTAAAAGAAAGTGGTTGCGGGTGGGTGCTTTGGGGGGTTTGGCATGCTGGGTTTGCAAGTTCCCTACTTTTTGGTATATGCATTGCCGCAAAAGTGTTGGGTGCATGGCACCACTCGAGCAAGCATGGTTTGCATAAGCAATGTGTATCTTTAATACTATCACTTGTGCTTCTTAGGATAATAAAGCCAAAAGCACAAGAACTAGTAGAGGTCGACGTCGCCACCATTGGTGGTTGCAAGGGAAAAGTAGTTCTAGGGCTGCTGGAGAAAGTTAAAGTGGGGACCGTTCATCAGCCAAAATGTGAACCATGCCCGCTTTGGCCCCAAGTGCTGGCGCCATCTCAATTTTATTATGATTAATGACAAATTCAAAAATGGTGGGGATTGGGAAGGTCCATACCTGCCACATTGAGAAATTGTGCAAATCAAACAAAGTTAGGATGTGCTAGGACATAGCACAAGCCACCTCTAACTTGTTTAGAAAAGTGAGCAAGGTGTAACCCCCATTGATGTTGGTAGAGGGTCTCCACAAAACATTCGACCTCCAAACATCTTCCCAAATGCCTCACTCCATTGTTCCCAATCTGTACCCATGGTCCTTTGAACCCAGCCTGGTTATTGCAATTATATCTAAACAGCAACCCCGTGCATTTGTGCAAAAAACATTGCGTAGTGCCATGGGTGTCAACGCCACCTTCATGAGTAAACAAATTAGGTGGAGGGTATGACTAAGCCCCGCGACACTCACCCCAGGAACCTAGGCGCCAGCCCAAATTTTGCACATGGTTTTTTGTGCCGGCATGCCCGCGTGCCTCCATTTTGCTCCCCCCCCCCTCCCCCCCCAGGTTGTTTATGTGTGCGCCTGGGAACTGCTGGAGTTACCGATGGATGCGGATGAGGGTCTGCATAGGCAGCTAACGTGGACTTCATGGTGTGCATACTGGCGTTGCCACCGGAGGCGTAAAAGACGAAGGGGATGGGTAGGGGAAGGGACTCCCTTCCGAGGAAGGGGATGGGTAGGGGAAGGGACTCCCTTCCACACCCGCTCCGAGCGGGTGTGGACAAGCACCGGGCAGGCACCGCTACAGCTACAGGAAGAAGGCAGCGCAGTGAGGCACTAAATTGCAAAGTGCAAGCTTGCCTGCCTATAAAAGTTTGGATGATGAGGGGTTTGGACTCCAAACCTTGGAGGGGCGGGAGGGGCGGGCTGATGAGGGGCAACGGAGGCATTCCTGCTTTGCGATTGTACAATCGATTATGCACATGTGCATGAGGGTGCAGGGATAGAACCAGGAGCTTTGAGAAAGGGTGAACAAAAGGTGGCAGCAGAGCAATTATTCAACGCAGTTGATGCTTAGTAATATATTGGTGCGTATGGTAAGCATGCACGCCACAAACGATGATTGTCCAACAATAGCAATAGCAAAAGAAATGAACACCATAGACGACTCACGGTGCCTAGGACCCAACAAAAAGCAAGAATCACCTTTTGTGGTTGCAATTGGTATGAAAAGCAAATCACGTTCTAGGTGCAGCAGCATGGGTGGTGGAACAGCACTGTGAATAATGTCTACAGATGGGTTGGTGAACAGGCTGAGCGTGCAGGCCACGAACAATGAAACCGCTATCCACCCACCCTTAAAAGAGTGACCAAGGATACCGGCAGGCGAACAGTACTATGATACTAGTGGCAAGCAACTACTGGAAGCAGCTGAAAGGGGCAACTTGACATTACACAAGATAATGCTAGACAACAGAATGAATGTTGATACTATAAACCAAGTGAGCTTTTTGCATTAGTCTGTGCTAATGTGTCCATGCAACTGTTGCTGACTTATGTATTGAATCAATACATCACATCAACTCTGTAGAAGCGACTTGGGCTATTTTGAGCAAAATCTACAATTCTATTTGCCTCTGAAAGACACTCAAGGCAGCGTTGGGAAACATCTATATAAGTGCCAACATCTATGACTAGCTATAACTGTTGTTGAAAAGAGCAACTTGACTCAAATGACTGTTTTCTAGTAAACAAATTTGCCGCCTTGTTGGCGTGGAAGGCATGGTTGTCTTTGTGCATTTGCTTACTGTTAGGCATGCAGAATGTGGTTGAAGATCAAGGCCTGATCATTTTTATTTTATGGCCATCTCATGCCGAACTAACAAACAATTTATTCAAGAGGAGCTATGCAATGGAGAATGCTGGGAGATGCCGGAATTGCTACTGCACAACTTGGGACACTGCTTGATGGTCAATTTTGTGCTTGCATTGATAAGGGGCATCAAAGGGCTCCTGTTGGCCCACATTTGGTAACAAGGGCAAATTCCTTGAGAGGGCATGGTATGGGAAACTCTGATTACCAGGTCGAGACTTTGGATTGATGCATTTGGAATAAGAATGTAATGAAAGATGGGGGCGACATGCATGCAGAAGAATAGAAGTTCTATCATTATGTTCTGCTATTATGTTCCATGCCATCCTTCTGTCCTTCTGCTCGGTCATGCTGATACTTCTATTATGCAACATCCAAGTGCAATCGCTCAATGATTGCGCTTAGAGAGAGATGCCACATAATGAGAGCATAAATATGGGTACCAAAGAACGGACCGCCTTGCTGGTTTTGTGCATATGGTAATGGGTATGCTTGTTGCACTGCGTTCGTCCATTGCACCATGAACGAATTCTTCATTGTGCATTAATTGCCCACTTTGATCTCTTCGTGTGCGCATGGCACTTCTGGACCCATTTGGATATCATTAGCACCGGATGCTGCTGGGATGATTTGTTAAACGGTAGTTCCTTATTAATGGCGCACTTTTCTCCCCTATTACCTATCATACTAAGAAAATAAGTTAAGGATTCTCCTCCGGTTGGCCAGCGACTTGTTGCAATATGGTCTGAGTAATGCATCTAGTGGGAGAGCGACAGGTATGAAAGATAGAGGATCCTTCTACCGGGATCTTCAGGTTTCAATTTCTGTGAAATTTTCTGACTCCAATTTGGGTGAGGAAACCCATTGTCCAATGTGGTTGCCATTCCTCTGAATTACTCTTCTTCTGTATGAAAATGAGACTTCGAGTATCAACATAGTGCATGACCCATTTGGGACTTTTGAACGTTTCAAATTTGTTAAATTTACTATATAAAGTTAGCACATTGTGGTCTACTTATGCTCCGCAGTCGTCGATTGGAGCCAACCGCATCATTGCTGGCAATCTCGCTGCACTGTGTGTCTTCATTATGCTGCAACTACATTCGCATGAAAAGAGTTCTTTTGCGCATTTTAGGAAATCCAAACTCTCATTTGGGGATATGTGAAAATCGCTCACGTGCCTATGCTGTGTCAGACGGGCGGCGGTCGATCTACCCGGCGTACTGGTCGCGACTTCGCTCTACCCTTTCATATCTTAGTCACACGCGCCAAGGTTATCCATGGTACCAACGCTAGGCTCGAAGTGCATATATGGAAATCTACAAGGCTCGCAGCGTTCATAAGAATCAAGTCACACAATTCTGCACATCAATGAAGAATGGAGGGTGCGAGTGGACCCTAAATAATCACCACATACCCGTGGGTCAGTCACTGCGGTCATTCTGTAGCAGACCCATCATCCTAATATCTTGTCCGCGCATTCCAATGACAGCAAAAGTATTCAGTGGGGAACTTGGAATTTGCCGTGGACAGTGGTTCAAGCATGGTCCCGAAAATTCTGCAGAAAAAGCACATATGCGCCGATTACTGAAAAAGGATATTCAGGTGAAGTAGTAGCGGTTTTATTCATTTTTGCATTGTAACAAAAGAGGCACTAAGTATCATTGAGGCACATGGCTATGCCGCCAAATTCAATGTCTGTTAGTATCGTTCTCCAATAACATGAGCAATGGGTGAGCTTTTGTTGAGATTTTGATGTATTGTAAGGTCAATGTGGCAGATGTTACCAAACCGCTTAGCCAATACTAGAGATGTGCAAAGACTGCTTTGCACGCTCACAATGAAATCGAAGACTGGCTGGTCCAGTTGGAATTCATCGTGCCTGAAATACCAGAACCTTGAAACTGCGCCAGCTATTTGTGTCTCAGAAATGGAAGACTGTTGCATGTGAAAGGGGTTTGTTTGGATATTTGTTTTACGGCTTTTGAATAATGAGGTTGGTGTTGTGGCGAGCCCACTGCAGACCATGGAAGATACCGATATAATCCAGAGCGTAGAGGATTATTACAAATCAAACTCTATGTCCGAATTACAGCTTGAAAACTTGTTACTTTCTCCCCTTAATTTATTTTTTCCATGAGGAGAAACGATTCTTTGCACGACGGAACACTGGCTTAGAGACCAGACATATCAGGCCGTCACAATGCATGGCAGAGAAGGGCTGGACGACACATGTAGATCGGTCATGTGTTGTCTAACCCTTCTCCGCTATGCTCATTTGCACTCACATATAAGCGCAAGAGGATTGGCATAACTGAGGCTACCTGTGGGTCATGCTCTCGAGATTCGGAAGGGCTTCGAATGATTCGCTGACACACAGGACGTGCGCCCTTGACTTGGGCTACTTGGGAGACAAGTACTTGGGTACTGTGCGCGCCATCAAAGCACGGCAGCAGCCTTTGTGATAGGATTCCATAGGCACTGGAGGATCACGAGAGGTACTATGGCGGTCGCACATCAACTAGGGAGCGCCTGCCATGTATCAATGCCGTAGGGTGCGATGCATACCCACGAAATTCCGATAACCGGACTGTTCAAGAGCTCGAGCTGATGAGTGCGATGGAGTGGGTGAAGGCCATTTGCAAGGCGTGAGCTGGAGAGAGGTGATACGAATGTGTGTTGGACATTCACCGCCAGTAGACAAGGAACGTGGCTTGGCCGCAACGACCAGGGTTTTTTGCGAGACCACGGTGAAGCCATGGACCGAGAGGGCGAAAGAGATCCATGAATGTACCGAAGCTCTGCAGCGAGCACAAGGGCGCATCGTCCACCAGTCGTGCACAGCATCCGCGAGTGAAAGTCTCTGACGTGTTTTCAAAACTAAATATTATGTATGCACCACACGGTGTCGGTGGCCGTGCATGCAAGGTGTGCTACATTATGCTATATTTTTCCGATTTGGCTCCTTTAACCACTCATTTATAAGCTCATTACACGCTGACTTAACATATCCTACATGGACTGTCATTTGGCCGGGACCGCTATTTGAGAAACTTTCAAGCACAGTACTGTGTTTGCATCAGGTTATCTTTGTAAAGAAGCGCTTCATTTAGTTGTGTCCTGAATGTGCATAACGGCAGGATAAAATGCTCAACTATACCCGCATCTTCTGGTGTTGTATGAGACCGATTGATGAAAAGAAATATCGAGGCCTGTTGGCAATATCAGGTTAAGGATAGGCTGGTCAAATCAAAATTGATGGCTTCCGTTTCAGCACAGCACTGCTCATCATATGTTGTCCGCCTGTCAAATTTTCAAACGAAGAAGTCGTGAATATTTCTGGCACACACATGGACCGTGACACCACTAATGTGACGTGGCTGCTTGGGGTTTCGGCTTATTTGATATTTCTGGAGTGAAAATTACGTAATTAGCTAAATCGACCTTTTGGGGACGTTATTTAGAGCTTCTTGGTTCCAACGCGCTTTTAAATGCCCGATTCCGTTAAGAATTGACGAAGATATGGCCTCCTGAAGTCGTAGTACTTAGGGCCAGGGGGTCGGGTGTTAGACGCTTGGAATTAGAGGAAAATGAGTCGATCGTAGGTGAATGGTGGACGGTGACAATCTGCCTGGATGCGCACATGAGTTGTCTTGTCTTGATGTGACAGCGATGGACCCGCGATCGGGCATCGCGCATGCAATATGTGCGCGCGCATGCTATGAATCCGTGTAACCATTCTGGCCCACTGCTTGGTCTCTCCGCGACCAGCGAGCCACCGTCTGGCTGCGCCACCACCCGCTGCATACAGCAGGGCCCGGGGGAAGATCCCCATCGTTCTGGGCCCACCGCGCATCCGAGGGAACGAGCGCCCTGCTACCGCCCACCAGATTTGGTGGAGAGGGCCGGCTGACCTCCAATAGCCGAGCCGCAGGGCGTGGCGACCCCACGAGCTTCGGAAACCAACGGTGCCCCTCAGGGCCGCAACAACTAAAATATGTGGACTGCGAGCAACACACAGCTGGATATGCTCCTGTAATTCCTGCCGTAAGCGCCGTATTCATAATCGCGCAATTACCAACGGCCGATTGGATACAATATAAAATGACTCCCGTCGATTGGAAATTCTGTTGTGACATTCAAGTCATGCTGGCACCAAGGACGCAGTAATGATGGCATGATTTGATGCTCAGGATGCCACTCCTTTCACACGATCAACAGCTATCACACCGCGTTTGTTGAAATTCAGACATACGTATTAATTTCATCATCGCACATTCAGAAGGAAAAAGTCAAACTGAAATTTCAACAGCATGTTTGTCATAAACAAGCACTGTTCAGCATTGGAGATTCCTGCCTAGTAACCCAGCCCCTTGCCAAAATTTATTTATTTTATGGGGTCACTTAACCGCAAGTACCAAGTACTACGTATGTAGTAGTGAGTACTACTTTACTCTATTGCAGCATGGCACTTTGGGCGCCCTGAATCAGGGGGCCATCTACGGAAAAGGGGACGGAGGGGTCGAATGGTGACACCCTGGAGGCTGAGTGTTCATAGAGCTACAAAGGAAGACTTTCCTTGTGGGCATCTTGAAACAGGCTGGTTATTTACATTTGCGACATTATTTTATATTTGTATTTCATCCTTACACGTCAATAAGCATAAACAAAGAACGGCTACATTTGCACCTGTGTCTGCGTATTTTCACAGCGCATTGAGGCACACACACTGCGTGATGAAGTGGCTAGCAATGGCAAATCCTTCTCCCCATTAGCAACCACAACATAGCATGTACAACGCCCTCGGCAACAACAACGACGCCATCGAATAAAAAACCGTTTTGTTGTCATTCCAGCGTCTCTGGCTGCCGCACCCCGGACTCCTGAGTCTGTGCATACTATTTGTATGTGCATAGGGCTTGTGGTTATGTAATTTTTGCATGTTTTCATTCGCAATAACATAATTAAAACGTAATTATACTTCACACATAAGTGCATAATAAACGCTGTCTTTATACCATAAATAGCAAGTCTGTCTCAAGGCGCCTTGCCACGATCAAGAGGTGCAAAGACGTCAGCCGCATAGGGTGTACAGTGGAGCAAGCCATCAGCTTGTCGTCTGGTATGCTAAGGCCCAAAGGCTTGGTAGTCTGGCATGCTGTGGGTGCATAGATGCCAATTTCAGCCGAGCACAATGTATCTCCACGGGTGCCAATCGCCAGCTACTGGCTTCGCACTTAGCAACAACGAGTCTGACCTGATGACCCTATCATGCAGCCCAGCCAATGTCTGGGCGTCACTAGAATAAATGATGGCAACTCATAGTGGGGAGGTCATAGACGAAGGTGGGGTGGTGACTCCTGCCTCTAGGGGGCGCCACCACCATTACCAGTAGAAGCAGCAAATTGGCGATGCCCAATGCAATGCCATCTTGACACAAAACGTCGCCAACGCAGCGATTGCAATGGCATCGGTCAGTGTCCAATAGCATTGCATCACAACTGGTATCCTGAGAATGCGCTTTTCTGCTGGCATCAGGCTTGTGGCATAAACACAGCATATGGTCATGTTTTGTGCACTTACTTTAAATTAATATTCACCAACTACACGCATGAAAATATGTAAACGAAGCCGTTGTGTGCATAATGACAATATATACAGATCCAGGGGTCTGGAGATGGACAAACCCAGGGGTGCCAGGGGAACCTCAGGTGTCTGGGGTTCCATAGAGTCTGGGGAGTGGCAGACAGACGAGCTGAAGTGAGCAAAAAACGTGGTGACCGATTGGAGTGGCCAGCCGCAAGCTCCATCTTGCTCGGTTTCGAGGGCCAATTGGTGGTCGACAGTTGGTCAACGATCGGTCAACGGCCGGTCAATAAAGGGACGCGGGTCCAGTTGCCTCATGAGCTATGCAAAGGCATCTGCATAGTCGTCAGGATTGGTGGCGCCGATTACCAGGACTGCCCTTCGCCATCGCGCTTTGGAGTGCGCGACGTCGTGTCGACCCAACAGCACGGAACTTTGCAGAGCGTAGTGTTTGGGCCTTGCCGGCCACCCTTGCTCCCCCCTCGCGCTTGGCGCCCGCCAGCGAGCGGAGGACTGGAGCGCCAAATGGGCGTTCGAAGTGCCACGGGTGCATGCTCGAGACTTGGTGCAAGCTCTGTGGCGTCGTCCACCGGGATGCGAACGCCAGGACAGTGGCAAGTCATCCTGCCAATAGAAACCCCCGCCCCCTGGTGCTCAGCAATACGCGAGCGTGGCCTGGATAGAACGCGGTCATTAAGCCGGACGCCGTTCTTGCGCTGTTTACTGGCGCCATCGGCTTGCCTGGCGCCGTCGGCTTGCCTGGCGCCATCGGCGATTTTAGATTGGCCTTATAGAAAAAAGCCTGCATTCCAAAGAAGCGCCATCTTGTTAATTTTCCTGTTCCCGGCAAAGGCGCTATACCGCGTCTTTTGCAGAAGTACAGATATATTGTGGTCAGGTCGAATCCCTCTACTGACTGTTGCGCGATGCCCCAGGCACCGGCCATGGTGGTGCTGCGGTTAGCGCCCATGCTACATGGCTTCAATATACCTGAAGTGTCTGGGAGAGCCAGCACATGAAAGACACGGCATTAGGGGATAAGGCTAATCAGTTGTTTGCTTGACTAGGCAATCAAATAATTGAAGCGAGTAACTAAGTAGTCGATTGAATAATACATATCTAGATGATCAACTGGTGTCAATTCATGAACCACTCTCTTGATGGCGATTCATACCATGATTGCGCAATCTCCATTATACAAGTATACATTAAAAGGAATTACATAGTGCAAAAGTTCCACAGTGAAACTTTCAATATCGTCATCGGTACCATTGTATGGGTTTCTAGGTCGTCGCCTACCGGGACAAGGGCACAGGGACAACTGGCGTAAATGAATTCACCAAAGACGACAAGGGCATGTTCTAGTTCAAATTAAAAATCCACTTGTTGGTGGCCATGGCGGTGGCGATGGTGGTGGGAGTGGGCATACCTCAGCACCCCACTGTCCCTAAACAACACTGTTTCCGGCGATTGCCCGGATCTGGGCGCACCTCCGTGTTTGTGGTATTGGCCTGAGACATTTTGCAGAGGAAACATTAAAGAGTCTGAATGATAAAATGGTCAATCAATCGTCAAAGATGCTTCCAAATGGGGCCTAATCGCGCAGTCAAAATGGTCAACAAAACTGGTCAACTTGCTTGTGGTGTTGTAGCAGCCATCGGCTGGCAACACAAACTCTGCCAAAGAGAAAAATACAGTAGTCTCAATTGCTGTAGGCAGGGCAATGCAATGGAGGGAAAAGATGCAATAGCTCGATTGGGTGATAGATGGCAACATGGACTAGGTCCTTAATGATATTAACACACTGAGATGATAAAGATATCAATGATAAATAATCAATGATTCACATCTCTGGGGAGAATTCTGAGTCGAGCAAGGCATGCAAATCTGCTTGGATTGCCATCACAATGGCCCACTTCAGCTTACGGCATGGTGCCCTCACGCCAGCAATTGCTACTCTAACGCTGGCCTGCCCATCTGGCCATCTTCTGGATGTACTCAGAATACAACCACTTTGGGAGCTTCAAGTTGCCTTGCAAACCAGAACCAGCGAGAGTCTGATGTTGTTCCCTTTGGCCCAATTGCAGAGAATGTCCACAAACACACACAGCCGCAATGCCAATCATAAGCTCACCTACCAGCTGCATAGCTTGATCTCGGGGTTGCACCACCAGAAAGGACTTGAGGTGACCGCTTGGCCATTCGCTGAACCGCGAGTGGCGTACGCATGGTGACGCAGGTCCCCAGCACGGCGCATTCCAGGGGCCGGCGTCCCGAATGGCTCCCTGCATTCTGGCGCTGTGGTTCCCACCGCATGCCCACGGCACGCCCACGAATTGCGCGGGGGCTCGGGGGCTCTCAAAACAGGCGATCAGCATCTTGGCCCGTGGCAGGGGCGGGTCGCTGGCGCGGCCTTGTGGGCGCCAGCGAGTTAGGCACAGGCGCAGTGCCATGTCGCTGGGCAGATTGATTCCGTAATGTGCCCAGAGGGAACATATTTAGGGAGTGGTCCTGTGCGCAACCGATGCGCAAAGGAGGGTAACTTCTAATTGCTAGCCACTCACGCCGCTGTTTTCTGGAGCAAAGAGCAGATGCCCCTCAAGTGTGCCGCGGCCGTTCGCAACGCGTCGCCCTCCAGTGCGCTGCCCGGACCAGCCCGGTAGCCATCGACGAGGCGCGGATCGCCGGGCGTCCGCCAGAGAGCGCCGGCAATTGTGGACCCACCCGGGGCCCCGGCAAGTCGTGGGACAATGTGATGTTCGAGCAACGTCCAGCTCCCCCCTCGCCACCCAGTGGGTTTGGTGGACATTGTTGGCGGGGCCTCGCGCCTGTTTGTCGGCCGCGGCCTGGCCGCGCGATCTCGGCGCCATGTTCGCGGACCTGTTTGTGGATTCGTTTGTCGCATGTTGTCAGACATCCACGCGCGGCAGGGCTCCCCGATGGCCAGCCTCTTGTTCCCCACCCCCATGCGTTCCTTTGCCCGCCCCTCGCCCAGGACTCCGGATCGCCTGCCCTCCGCAGCGGCCCAGCCATAATCCTCCTCCTCATGCGCCTCCGTGCAGACGTGCTCCACAACGGTTTCACGATCTTTCTTTTTCCTTTTTTCTCCCAGCGGTACGAGAGGCCGTCACTTCTGTCCCGAGCCCAATGGCGCCCCCGTCGCCCAAGACGCGTCTGGGCCCGGTGGGCCCCTCGCGCCTACTGCCGGCCTCGGCAATTTGCCAATTGCCCGCGCCTGCACTCCCAGTCGCCCGCCTCCCCTCGTAGTTTCCTTTCCTGGTTTCCCGTCTCCACGGCCCTCGTTGGCGCGGCCCGACACCCAGGGCGTCTCCCTCCGACCACCCGGCGCCCGTTCTCCGTCCCGGCACAACGGCCACGACGGCGTCTGCGGCGCCGTGTCCATGGATGTATGTAACGCTCTCGGCGCCGCCGATGTACAACGCGCTTTTGCGCCCAGTTCAGACCGTGTCCATGCCCCTCGTCGGCGCGGCCCGACTGCCAGGGCTGGCCTATCCGACCCCCCCCAGCGTCTGTTTTCTTTCGCGCTCCAACGGTCTCGCGTGCGCGTACGGCGCCGTGTCGATGGATGTATGTAACGCGCTCTGCAAGGCAATACATAACGCTCTTTGCGCCTTTTGTTTGCATCCGCGGCCCTCGTTGGCGTGCCCCGACACCCAGGCCGCCCTCCTAGGAGGCCTCCGACCGCCCAGTGCCGTCACCGGCCACACGGCCACGCGTTCGCGCATTTTCATGGCAATGCCAATGGATCGCATGTATCGCACCGACACGCCGGTCTCTCTCCCCACTTGCCGCGTCCCACTGGCCAGTCGGCCGATCGCTGTGGGGCCGCCCCATTGTCGGTCACAGGCAGAACCAACAGAAAAGAAACGAGCGCCAAACGGAGCAGACAACACAAACGAAACCAGCAGAAGAAAAGCAGACACCAAACGTATGTGGGAGTCTATTTGCGCGTTGCTGCACCACGCACTGCAGACGGCCGCGTTTTCATCTGCACTCCGGTCTTTGGCCCCAGATCGCGGCGGGGTGGGCCGATTGACCGGCCAGTTCTCCAGCTATCTGGGCACCGAACTATCCTCGCTTTCGGATCGTCGTTTCTTGGCGTCTACAAGCTGTGTCCGCTGCCGTTTCTGCGTCGATGGTTCGCGCCTTCGCGCCACACTTGCCGTCTCGGGCCCAGGGAACGAGGCGGGTCCCCCAGGCGCCCAGACCGGCCGATCAGTCAGTGAGCCGATCGATAAATCAACACTAGGAAAAAAAAGGCCAAATAACACTTTTGCGAACACACATGAAACACATTTTGTCAAAGTTCTACACGCCAAGAACACAAAAATAACACAAACCCGTAAACTTTGTACACGTTTGAACACGTGTTATTTTGCCCTTTTTTCCTAGTGCAGTTAGTCAATTGAGTAAGTCGGTCAATCCATCCATCGATCAATCAATCAATCAATCAGTCGACCAATCGGTTAGTCAGTCAATCGTTCAGTGCGTCAGTTAGTAAGTAAATCAATCAGTAAGTCATTCAGCCAGTTAACCAACAAATCAGAAATACAATTATACTGGTGACCCTGTTGGGCATCCTGTTGCGCCACTGCCCCACCACATGGTCGGGCCACTGTGGTCTGGCCTTGACTCCTCACCACTGGGCAGCCTGGTGATATGGCAGCCTGGCAGGCATTGGCGTTGCTGCTCGTGCAAATGAAATTGGAACATAGATGCCTAATTGGTTAAAGGCAGCTCAGGTCTTGCCCAACACACTACACATCGCCTTGCACAGAACCCACATGTGTGGTGTGTGAGCAGTGAGCAAGAAGTACTTGTCACTGGACTTTGGATGGTCAGAACGCACTGCTTACTAATGCAACGGACACAATAGCAGGGGTATCTTAGTAAGAACACGTTGTGTATGTGGATTGTTAGTTTTGTAGAAAAGCTTATTGCTGCATTGTATTGCATCAGCGTTGATTGCCAGCCTCTACACCCAAGGACCCACCCATTGGTATGCAAGCCACCTGGCTCTGCCCACATGCCTGCAAAAGCGTTGGCTGGCCTTCCTCTGTGTGCTGCACCCTGTGCATCACGGGGGCACAACATGCCAATTGTCATTGTTTGAGTGCAAAGTCTCGTACTTTTTGAAAGCATGTCTTGGTGTACCCAAAGATACCACCATGGCACGTTGCAAGGAACATGGTGCGTTTGAAAGCCAGCTATACAAAATAGCTTAAGGACATCTAAATAGTTGCCTGCTGGACAAGAAGCCTTCAATCTATTTATACATAATTCCTGGTGCCGGCGCTGCTTTGCATTGCAACGCCCAAAGTTGAGTTATTGGGATATCAGCAAAGAGAGCTTCCATAGGGAAGACACTATGTCGATTATGGTACACTTATCATCAATTGATGCCAAGCTACTTCTCCCCCCCTCTAGTGCCAATCCTTATGTCAATGCAAGGATGACTCAACAACAACATCTAACAGTAACATACAACTTTTGAGGGCTTTTGAGCACAAAAGACAATCAAATTAGTGGTGGTTTCAGTGGGTTAAAATTTGTTCTATAAATGCCATTATAGGTAACGCGGCCAGCCTTAATGGCCGCAAATTGATCCATTCTAAGGCATTCTAAAACATTCTTTGGCGATCTGACAACTTCAGGAGGTTTACAAACAAGTCACGGGTATTCTGCTGTGTACCAATGGCATTTCTGGGTACTTCCTTTCCTCATGTCGATTCTGTGGATATTATATAATCTCTTGGCATCACAGATTCCCCCCCTTTCCCCGCCCCCCGCTTGCATCAACATGATTATAATTGTACCAAAATCTATATAGTGTCTAAGACACTGTGTCTTCCCTTGCTGTAGCACATGCCAAAGTAGTGATTTTATTAGTCAAGCCTTGCCACCCCCGTCCCCCCAGTCGATCCAGAAGTTTTCACCTAATTCCAACCTGGCATGAGTCAGAATTCTTATTGCCAGAGCCAAAATCAGATGGCCCCCACAGCAGAGTCAGGGTCGTGCTCCCGGCAGATGACACTATGGATTGGAAAGCTGGGATGGTCAGAATTCACGTTAACGCGCTCTGTCGAAGGGAGGATCAACCCGAGGGCAGAATACTCGACCTGACAACTAGCTCCTGGGTGTGTGCACGGCCTCTCACAGTACCCGGGAGTTGGAGCCTAGGAGCCGTCACTACCATGGTTGTGGGGATGCCAGCCCCATGGCCATTATGTCTCTTGATGGGCACACGTTGCGGCCACCCGCAAAAGCCAATGGCACCAAGTGGAGGTGGCACGAGTGAGCGAGGGTGCACAAAAGGCGGCATCGCCATCACTATTTTCACACATCGTGTACCACTCCCCCCCACGTAATGGCCAATATTACGAGAACGCAATTGCAATGGTGCATGATAGCATTCAGAATCATAAGAATGATAGTAGTAATTATCAATTCATCATAACATCATAAAATATCATCAATATGTGTGTTTTGACAGCCACATGACTATTTGCACTATGCAATGTAGTGCAACATTTTCTTCCAGTTGCATAACGCATTGATCACAATGCCACTTTTGCTATCCATAGATACTCGTGCCAGCATGTGTGTGTCTAGAATGGGCGGACAACACTGATGCGAGACTCCAGGAATGGCCACACACCCATCATGGAAAACCTGCTGGAATCCAGTGCGGCAGATTTGCTTGACGAGGTAGGATAATAATGTAAACAAAACATGTTATCCATCATGTCCTGGAAATTGCCATGCATCAGAATCTACCTGTAATATCCGGAATTTGTTAGGTGTTGATGCAATATTGATAGACCTTTGCATCAATGCCACCCTATAATTTGTAGGCTACAGATAGTAGCTCTGAAGGTTGGCATTCATCCAAGTGCCTTTTAATGTTGCATCAACGCCTACCAAATTTCCGGATGTATCTCAGGGCTGACAGATAGATCGTTCATAGAATATTGTTGTTGTATTGTTTGTTTGGTAATGTTGCATCAAGATGCCTTGTTGGAGGGCCGGTAAAAGCCGATGTCACAGAGCCATGGTTTCAAGTGCACTTCACCAATATTGGTGATCATTGTTTCAATGATCCCTTGCATCAACCCCTGCACCAGCGACTGAAGAAATATAGATAATTGGCTGCAATTACTGACATATGCTTACTATTGAACACTATAGTTTGTCCATCTTTGTGTATGTAGATCACCAGTGGAAACAACCATATTTGCAATGCCATTACATCACAATGCTAATTTTTGGCATCACCACTATATCCATGGCAAGTATACCGTTTTGGTGGTATCTGCGATACTGTTGGCGCAGGATGGAAGCGTGGTGGTCAGGCGCCTCTCGCGCCCTTGGTGGGCCAACAGCTCGCCCCGGGTCGCAGATCCCCGAATCGACGCACGCGGGATCGCGCACGCATTCCGCCTCGGGTCAGGACACTCGGCACTCGACACAGCACAGCCGACGTTGGCTGGCTTGGGGACACACCCGTGCAGTGCAATCGGTTACACGGTTGGAGGAGTTCACAGGGCAAGAGGGGTCGCGGCCTTACATCCGTTGGCCGGACACCTCACTGTATCGATACTGCATCGTCACCGTATCTCACTCGTATCCACTGTACCGTACCGATATCTACGATACGCCCCAAAATACGGCAGACAACCTTTCTTTCCCCGTTCCGATACATTTCCGATTCACAAACCGTATGCCCATTCAGCTCGTTAACCCCTAATGACCGCCCGTTTATACAACAACCACTCCCCCCTCCAGGGAGCTCGGCCTCGAGCGTCGACGTGCAGTCTTCACTCATGCTCCTCATAGGCTGGTCAGGTCCTTGGATGGCTGGCCCTCCTCCAGAAGCTGGCGCAACTCCTGTTGGTCAAAATCTCCAGCCTTCCGCCAGGTTGCTTCCTCCAGGGGCTTGTCCACCCAGATGATGAGGTACTGGGTGACCACTCGGTTCCTCTCTCGAATCTTCCTCCAGCGCACGAGTCGGTCAATGTCAGGCTCCTCTTCGTCATCCGCGTCCAAGGCAGGGAATTCGTCGTCCTCCTCCTCTGCAGGCTCCTCATGTGCAGGTTCGAATACGCCGGCTCGGAACGGCTTCAGAAGAGAGACATGGAACACGTTACGTCTCCTCCAACCTGCAGGCACCCTAAGCGCATACGCTACGCGTCCGTACCTAGCGATTACGCGAAAAGGTCCAACAAACTTTCTCTGCAGCTTATCAGGAGTTCCCTGACGATGCATGTTTACAGTGGAGACCAACACAAAGTCTCCCACTGCATACTCCACTTCCCTACGTCCACGATCATAATGAGCTTTGGCCTGAGCATTGGCCCGCTGAACGTTGTCTTGCGACTTCTTGAACACGTTGTCCATTCTGTTGAGGAATTGACTAACTGACTCGTTCAGAATGAATCGTCGATCTCTGAGGAAGATCTGAGGTGTGGTCGGCTCAAACCCATAGTTCAGAAAGAACGGGCTGTACCCCGTGCTGCGGTTGGGGTAAGCATTCAAGATGAACTCAACCATGGGTAGAAGCAAATCCCATTCCCGGACCTCTTCCAACTGGTGGATCAAACAGCGTAGTACCTGTTCCGCCGTCTGATTTGTCCTCTCAACAAGCCCTTGCGTCTGGGGGTGGTACGCTGTTGTTGAAAATCGCGAGATGCGTCCCCGAGGTTCGCCCTGTGCCCTCAAAAACGTCCACGTGAACGCATGTCGATCGTGTATGGCCGCCCGGTGCACCGATGCTTGAGCGGCCTGCTCCATCTGAGGTTGGCAACATCTCTTTGCACTCATTGTCTCGCCTGCGGGACCAAATGTTACCATTTGGTGCATACCTATGGCTTGTCTATGCCATCATTCCCAGAATGCGGTCCTTTGGTTTGAGGGTAGAAGTCGATGCCTGACTCTTTTTATTTCTCTTGTGGTAACTGAAGGTTCTGTAGGCGTCCTCGGCTCCTGGTGTGGTCACCCTTTTCGATCTGACATACAGGGCACTCCTCAATGTACGCCCTAACATCTTTACTCATGCCAGCCCAATAGAAGTGGGACTTGGCAAGCTCCACCGTCCTGGTATAACCTGGGTGCCCAGCATATGGCACCGTATGGAGCTCCCTGAGTAACTTTCGCTTGATGTCCGTCGAATTGGGAACCACTGTCTTTCAGTATCTGCCATCATCAACACCCCCTTGGTGCACTTTTAGAAAACCACGCCGTAAACGGTATTTCAGAGACCCCATCAAGACTTCCTGGGTCTCGTTTTCCAAGCGTGATATGATGTCGGCGTATGGATCTTCAGATGTGAGGGTTGTCCCACGTCCAGCCGATGCCCTCGCAAGCGTGCTGTACGGACAGGAACTTCCTTCGGGGACCTTCACGTACTGCGGTGTTCACCCGAACGTCCACCAAGCGTGGTGGCGTGGTAGCGGCTTTGTGCGCTTGATGGTGGTGGGCCCAAGGACCGTCACGAGTGGGGTGCGCTCGGAGGCAGAGGCGACCAGAGAAGAGAGCGATTACAAGCATGGTTCACACCTAAATGCCACTCCCACGCTGGGAGCCTCCCAGCAGCTTATAATTGTCCCATTATCGGCATTTAGGTATGCCAGTACTTAAAAAGTTCGCCGCCCTTAAGTACTGAAACCGTTCGGGCCTCTTCTTGATAATATCCAAGTCCATCATAACCTCAGTTTCATTTAAGCCCCTCATCATAACGAGGGTGCGTCACAGTACATTGTACAGGTCGTGTTCCCCATACATTAGGGTCCTAACCACGACCTCACAACTACTCCCCTCCCAAGGGAGTTTCGACCCAAAACGAAATAAAGAAAAAGTCCAATGTAATCATCAATATCAACAACCCATGTTCACTCAATTCCCTTGCAGTCCCGATCCACTTCCATATTCTTGAATAGGGCTATCCCTTTCGATCATTTCTTGCAGTTCTTGCTGAGGTGCAATATTTTCTGCTAAGACCCACGTAGCATCCTCAATCGGCCAACCGCGCTACAGAACTAAAAATTCCCGAGTTCTTTTTGTGCCTATGCTCACCCGCCTCCACCGCAACAACTTCTCGACCGCTAAGTCACGCTCATCATCGTCGTCCGCTTGTAGCTCAATCTCAGGTGCTGCGTCCTCCTGAGTCCACTGTCCGTGTTGCCAGGGCTTCAATAAGGAAACGTGGAAGACAGGATGTATCTTCCAGTCTTCTGGCAGTTGAAGCTTGTAGGCAAGCCTGCCCACTCTCTCGATAACCCGGAAGGGGCCTGCAAATCGTCGCTGCAACTTGTGCGGCGTTCCACGGACTCTTAGATTCTTTGTGGACAGAAGGACGGACTGGCCAACCATAAATTCGGCCTGACGACGATGGCGGTCGTATTGCCTCTTATAGGCTTCTTGTGCGGTTCGGAGGTTGTCCTGCGCCTTTCGAAAGGCTGTGTGCAGGCGGTGGGTGAACCTATGTACAGACTCCACAGAACTCCGCTCCTTTCCCGTCAGTAGATCATGTGGCGTCACAGGATGGAATCCAAAGTTCAAATAAAACGGTGAAAACCCGGTGCTACGGTTTGGCTGACTGTTGATACAAAACTCAACCAAATGAATCAATTCATCGATCATGTGAATGACTCATAACCGGTGAAAGCTATGTTTTGCTCAAGAGCTTGGCTTCCGCAGAGCACTTTATACGCCAAAGTGTGCGCCAAAATGCACTTTCAAACCGTCGATCCCTGTCACTATTCAAGCTCTGAGGCAATCCGTGAAGCTTCCCCACATTCTCCCAATATAGGACAGCAGTCTGGTGAGCGGAGATCTACTCACTGCAAGGTATTAAATGACACATCTTTGTTGCTCTATCCACCACCACCAGAATGCTATCATTTCCCTTATTCGTCATTGGAAGCTTCACAATAAAATCAAGCATTACCTCGGTCCATTTCTTTTCAGGGACCGGAAGGGGTTGTAGTTCTCCTCGTTGTAGTTGGTGTTCCCCTTTCTTGGTTTGGCACACGGGACACTCCAGGATGAAGTTACGGATGTCTGCCGCCATGCCCCTCCAGTAAAAGGTGCGGCGGGCTGTCTTCAATGTACGATGATACCCTGGATATCCGGCGTAGGGTACGGAGTGGATCTCCTTCAAAATTGTTGTCTTCACCGCCTGGTCGTCCGGCACGACGATCTTCCAGTACATGTGGCCTTCTTCCCAATCAGGTCGGTGAATAACAAGGGAATGGTTTCTGATCCTGTAGACTTCTACTCCTCGGCGAATCTCCTGTGCAGCAATGGGGGCTTGGTCGAGTTCATCGAGTATATCTGAGTATGGCGGCTCACTCAGAAGCAACTCCTGCATCTTCTTGCGAAGATCAACTGAGACTTCGACCGTTGTTCGCGTCACGCAACACTGTGCTGAATGGTAGTCTACTGAATCTTGGGTTGTCACAACTGCGGAAGTAATTGAGTCTTGATCTTGTCTTGGTCTGTTGTACACTTGATCGAGGACTTTCTGAATATCTTGGTCACTGGCGTTTTCTGGAACTTGCA
>CAJHUC010002233.1:0-55769 GCA_905146915.1 Ostreobium quekettii
CATCGAAGAGAGGTGTCGTTTAGTAAAGGAGATGACGTCCTCCTTTCGACACAGCATATTACTCTCAAACACCCTGGAACTCGAAAACTATTACCGAGGTGGATTGGGCCCTTCACCATCCTCGACCGGATAGGTTCTGTCGCATATCGGCTAGAACTCCCGGAAAGCATGCATAGGATACATCTAGTATTTCATGTATCGAAGATTAAGCCTTTTAAGGCAAGTGGCAGAGTACAGCCACCCCCAGTACCTATCGAGATCGAAGGTGAACTGGAGTATGAAGTTGAACGTATCCTTGATAAAAGGATTAAAAAGCGTGGGAGACGCAAAACTATGTTGAGTACCTTGTCAAATGGCTGGGATATGGACATGAGCATAACAGCTGGGAATCAGCAAAGTCAGTTGCAAATGCACAGGAATTGGTTCAAGCATTTGAAAATGGCAGAACACCTGTGATGCGAATGCAAACTGCATGAAGTACGGGATGTACATACTGAACCATGCTCATGTGTACTTATGCTTTTGACAGGTTCTCTTGCGCTGGGCCCAGAAAAACACTGGGTATACTCCCCCCCGTGCAAGGTCGCAGTTTGGACACATGAACGCCATGT
This sequence comes from Ostreobium quekettii, assembly GCA_905146915.1. Lineage (NCBI taxonomy): Eukaryota > Viridiplantae > Chlorophyta > Ulvophyceae > Bryopsidales > Ostreobiaceae > Ostreobium > Ostreobium quekettii. Next base: position 612 of record CAJHUC010002233.1, read on the forward strand.
CCGTCGCGATCCTCAACGGGGAGAGGTTGGAGACCGCCGACCCCTACGTGCCATTTCCCCGTGCGCCTGAGCGTGCACGCGGACGTGGGCGACGGCGGGGTGCCGCACCGGGCCGATCTGTACCGGCATGGGCTTCTGGTGGTACTCGGCATCGTGGTCGCCGATGAAAGGCCGGGAGGTCAAACATTTCCAGCCACTTGGTTGAGGAAGAGTTTTAATGAGGGTTGTGAAGGCCGGGACGGTCATGTAAAACAACCACTCTTTCTCTTCATCCAAAACTGTTTTGTGTGTTGTGTTTTGTTAACTGGGCATGTGGCAAATCGCACAGCCAGTTCCACCAACATACATACAATGCTTCTGCTCCCGTATTCACTTATTCTGGGACGAGAGAGACGGGGAAATATTCGCACGGCGTGTGGGGAGGCATTGTGGTGTGGGGACGCCACCCAAAACGTACTATTCCTCACCCACTGTAACCTTTATCCATATTAGGATACGGGAGTAGGAGGGGTGGTCCCGCCTAGGTGCCCTGTAAGGACCTAGGTGCCCGGCGAGGCGGGTCCGCGGCTCAAAGAGGGCAGGAACCCCACACCCACATCCTATTCGTAACAGCCCGACTTTCAACTGTCATAGGAATAGTTTAAGTATGGGATAGAGACACTTTACGACCGTAAATGCTCAGACTTTAAATTCGATCTGAGATAGCAGCCTTTACAAAGGCAGGGACCTTGGGTCCCGACACCATCAAATACATGTAGCTTTTAGAACAAATGTTTCTCAAGTGTGAGAAAGATTTAGATGACTTTTCCAAACTGCATGCATTATTCATAAGCCTACATCTTGATATCAAGCAAAAATGCTTGTTAAATAAAGACGATGAGCAATGGACCACTTATGCCAGCCTGAGGGCACTTTTATATAATGTGACACCAACATATGACCAGGAATACAACTCATATGGTTCTCATCAAAATAGCAGCCATATCAGTAAAAGCAATACAAGCAATAACCTTGGAGTGAACCGAATTGTCCAAAAGCATCATGCTTTGAAGGTTGGTAATAGGAGGAAACCCATCCTCCATACAAAACACAAAATTCGTGGAGTACCGGTTTGCAAGGTTTCAAATGTAGATGTGCAGGGGAAAGCCCAAGCAAATCGCGGGTACGAGCACATTGAGGCCATCCGTGATCCTATGGAGGGCAAACCCGTCACAAATACCTCCCAGCTCAAGGAGACCACCATCGAGGTGTTAAAGCGGGTGGGACGATGCTTCTAGTGCTTCAAGCCGTTTTACGCCAGGCATCTGTTCGATGGTACTTGTGATCAGCACGGTATATTGCCACCGATGAAAGTGAGATCCCCACCAATGAAGTGGAGCAAAGCACGTCACATTATTGTGAATTCAATTTGCCGTCAAGTGCAAAAGAGTAATGTGAATAATCAAACTTTGAGAATGCAACTTGTGAACTATCGGCAAACTATTGCACCTATGGTACCTGTACCTAAAGTGATTACAGTAAATGTACTAGCCGGTCAACGTCTGAAAAAATAGACGATGAGTCTCAATGACTCTACAGCCCGAGAGGATAGTGATATGCAGTCAGATCATTCTAACCGCATGCTCCATCGTGAGCACTTTCAGCACATCCAATCCTTGGTAGCCCACCAGTTTACATTGGATGCTTGTGCTAATCCCACAGGGGATAACGCTCTTTGTGAGTGATTTTGCTCAACTGCGAGGAGCTTTTTGACACAAGCCTTGCAAAATGAGGTTGTCTGGATCAATCCACCATTCTAGAAAGCCACCCCATTCCTGGAACATTACTTTGCAGAACATGCAAAGGACCCTACTAAGAATGGTGCGTGTATCTTGCTACCTGTATAGTAGTGTTTCACAGAACATCTATGTCTGTAGAAAATGCGCACACTGGTACATTATCCCAAGGGTACATGGTTGTTCACCCAACCGTCCGTCGACCAACTAGGTCGTACTGCCATGGCTGGTATCCCTTGGCCAGTCAATGTGTATTACGAACCCCCAGAGGAAGTTGCAGGATAGCGCATCTGTGGAGTGACGTCTGACAATCCCCGGCTGATGTTTACAGGCCGTGTTAGTCACCAGCCTGCGTCAATCCTTTTGGATACTGGCGCTATGGGCACTACTTACATTACGCCGGCTTGCTGCCAACGATTGGGTTTACACCTTAAATAGCCCTCAGTGGCCTCAAATCGGCATTTACACCAGGTACATCGGTTGCAGCGGCTAGCCCGGGCCACTCGCTAGGTAGTGGATCCCACTGAGCTTTCCACCCCCTCGAGTGTTTCTCAGGACCCTCCTGAATCAAATCTTCTCCTTGCAGATAGCTCTGCACTCCTGTCTTTGAGCGTAGTGGACGTTCTTTTAACCATCCAAAGTTATAAGGACATCATCCGTTGGGTTGTTATTGATCTTTCCGATGATTATGACATTACCCTCAGCGATACTTGGCTCTATGAGCATGCCGGTTTTATTGATTATCATCGTGGGCATATTCAGGTGCTTTTCCATCATCGTGAAATCATCCTCCATGGTACCTCGAATGGCGCTCCTACTTCTACACCCCCTTCGGGTGTTCCTTCTGCCCCTCCGACTGTCTATCATTTGGCATATTTATGTTCTTTTGGCCATGCCCATCGCGCCTACCAGCGGGGATCTCCTCTCCATTTGGTTTTGGTTTGCCGGGTCAGCGATCTCCCTGAGGGGGATGCACCAGGCCCTTTGGCCACGGCCGTGACGCAGCAAGGTCGAGAGACCACATCAGCCCTTGTCGATCCCGACAAGATCTCTGCACTACAGGAGGTATATAAGACCTCTTTCCCGAGGAACTACCTGCTGACCTTCCCCCAGATCGGGGTGTTGCCTTAACCATTCCCTTGGAGGAAGGGACCAAGCCAGTGAAGCGGCCAGCTTTCTGGTATAGTCCCAAGGAGATGGATGAGATATGGGAACAGGTGGATTACCTTTTGTAAAAGGTCTTATTACGGAGAGCAGCAGCCCCTTTGGGGCCATGGTACTTTTTGTACCTAAGCCTGATGGCAACCTCCGAATGTGCATTGATTATAAGGCTCTGAACAAGGCCACTATCAAAAATAAGTGGCCCATACCAAGGATAGATACCCTGTTGGATCAGCTACAAGGCGCTAAAATCTTCTCAGCAATTGATCTAAAGCAAGGGTACTACCAACTTTGGATAGACAAGGCCGATTATGCCAAAACGGCATTTGTGACGCCTTTGGGCTTATGTGAGTTCAAGGTGCTTCCTTTGGACTCGCAAATGCCCCAACAATCTTCCGGCAAACAATGCACCACATCTTTAGTGATAAAATTGGCAAACACGTCCTGGTCTACTTGAACGCCATCTTGGTGTTTAGCCAATCTACAAAGGAACATTTACAACATCTTAAACAAGTGTTAGAAGTGCTACGGCAACAAAAGTTGTATTGCCGTTTGCACAAATGCCAGTTCAATAAGGAGAAGATCTCCTACTTAGGGCATATTGTGTCTCAAGAAGGCATACGCCCTAACCCGGAAGGATTTGAAAAAGTACAGAAGTGGCTTATATCACAGTGTGTAAAGCATGTCTAGCAGTTCCTTGGTTTGGCCAACTATTTTCAAAAGTTTATCCAAGGCTATTCAAAAATGGCAACTCCCTTGACTGATTTGACCAAGCAGAGTGGCAAATGGGAGTGGACGGCCAAGTGCCAGGCAACCTTCGAGCACATAAAGGAATGCTTGACAATAGCACCTTTGCTCAAAATGCCTGACCCCAATAGACCCTTTGAGGTCATTGCGGATGCATCCCAAACTGTTGTGCGAGCAGTCCTCGTACAGGACAATCATCCGGTCTGTTACGCCAGCAGGAAGTTCTCCCTGCAGAGTTGAATTACAATATGATAGACCAGGAAGCACTAGCTTCTGTGCATGCCGTCCAGTTATGGCAATGTTACCTGGAGGGTACACGTTCAAATTGGTGACGGATCATTACCCGTTGACATACTTGAAGTCACAGCCACAGCTGAGCAGGCAGTAGGCCAGATGGTCAGAAATCCTGCAATAATTTGACTTTGATTGGGAATATTGCCCACGGCAAAAGAATGTGGCTGATATACTTTCTAGAATCCCACCTACACCTGGTGAGCAGGAAGCCAGGAGGAAAAGTCAATTGGCTATATATGGCTTACGGGCAATGCATAAGTGGGGAACAGGCCAACGGTCAGAAAGGATGGTAGAGGCAGAAGATCTAGCCTCCAGGATCCGTCAGGCTTACAACCATGATCCTCAGCTTGAATCTGTAAAACAACAGCAAGATTTGCACTGTACAGATGACCTATGGTTGCGAGGCAAGCAGGTATATATACCAGCTAGTCTGCGAACTGAGATATGCCAGTTGGCTCATGACCACCCAAGTGCAAGACACTTGGTCAAGCCAAAACCCTGGACTTGGTTCAACGGTATTACTGGTGGCCAAGAATGCGATGAGAAATACAACTATATGTTGATACTTTATTGGTTTGTCAATAGGCTAAGTATACTCGTCAAAAGACCCCAGGCTTATTGCAGCCATTGGGCATTCCTGAGGAGCCATGGAATGAATTCTCTATGGATTTCATTACTCAACTGCCAAAAACTAAGGGGGGTCATAATGCCATCGTCGTGTTCATTGATAGGCTCACCAAAATGGTGTGCCTCGTAGCCACGACGACCGAAGTCTCCGCAGAAGGGGCGGCAGACTTACTGGTGCAGAATGTTATAAGGCACCATGGTCTTCCCTCTACCATAGTGTCCGACAGGGATGTTCGGTTCACTTCCAGGTTTTACCGGTACCTGGCGGAAAGGTAGAGAGTGCAGCTCAACATGAGCACTGCATACCATCCACAGACGGATGGCCAGACCGAAGGCATGAATCAGATTCTGGAGGACTACTTACGCAGCTATACGCGTTCTGACCAAGATGCGTGGGACAAACTATTAGCCATGGCCGAGTTTGCAATGAACAACTTGAAGAACAGCTCAACCCAAGAGACACCATTTTATTTGAACTACGGTCAACACCCAAGGAGTCCCTTAGCTCTTGGGGTGCAGATTCGGAAGCCTTTGAAAGGCTATGACAATCCGAATGCCCGCGGCTTTGCAATGGCTATTGATAGGGCACAACGGCCTTATTTGAGGCGGAATGGTATACCCCTCGTGGAGGGATTACTAGCCATGACACGATTTGATCACCGTGTCCAAATAGCATTGAAAAAGGCCAAAGAGTGCTTAGAAAAAGCACGGGGCAGGTAGTCAAAGCATGATGACCGCCATCGGAGGGAAGTGTTGTATGATAAAAGAGATGACGTCCTCCTTTCGACACAACACATTACCCTCAAGCACCCGGGAACATGGAAACTATTGCCAAAGTGGATTGGGCCCTTCACCATCCTCGACCAGATAGGTTCTGTCGCATATTGATTGGAACTTCCAGACAGCATAAAGAAGATACATCCGGTTTTCATTTTATCAAAACTCAAGCCGTATAAGGCTAGTGGCAGAGTATAACCACCCCCAGTCCCTATCGAGATCGAAGGGGAACTGGAGTATGAAGTTGAATGTATCCCTGACAAAAGAGTCAAAAAAATGCAGCCGACGGCAGGACTCTATTGAGTACTTTGTCAAATGGCTAGGTTATGGACATGAACATAACAGCTGGGAATCAGCAAAAGCAGTTGCAAATGCTCAGGAACTGGTTCAAGCATTTGAAAATAGCAGAACTCCTGTGATGCAAGTGCAAATTGGTATAAATACACGCAGTACGAGATGTACACGTTGACATGAGCAAATCTATGTTGCTATCGCAAGCGATGCTTTGTTGGGCCCAAAAAAATATTGGGTACCAGGGTGCAAGATCCCACTCGCAATTCAGACATATGAATGCAATGTCCATTGCAATCATGGGTGGTGAACGAATCCAGAGTGATGGCCCGCTGGTACGGACTTCCGACCATGGGTGCGGATGAGGCTGCCAACCTAGCTACGCTCCGCGAGGACGAGTCCGCGCAAAGTAGGCTGGTGGAGGATGCTGTGGCAGACGCACGGGGTAGCCATTGTGCGTTGTAAACTTTCCCTAGACTTTAGCAGACCGAGAGGTCACCTTTAGGCCGATAGGTCATTGTACTATATATACATTGGATTGCCATTGAACGTTCCAGCAGATATGCTGAAGGAGGAGTTTTAGTAAGGGTTGTCAGCAGGCCCATTGTCCACGTAACAACCACCCTTTTCCTCTTCAATGTAAAGGTGTTCGCATATTGTAACAAATTGAGCATGTAGCAAAAAGCACAGCCCGTTGTTACCCACAGCAGGCTGACCAGCCACGCATGCATCTATTCCATATCACCGTACTGGGACGGGGACGTCCCACCTCCCTGAGGTGGACGAATATTATACACACCGGCCTGTCGTGGGGGATGCCCTACTAATGGCCCCTTGGTGTGGGGGACGCCCTGCCCAAGGTATGGTAATATATCCCCAACCCATTTATACAATATGAGAATAGGTTAGGGTGGTCCCGCCTAGGTCCCCGTAAGGACATAGGTGCCTGGCGAGGCGGGTCCATGGTTTAAAGAGGGCAGGAGCCCCACACCAACAATCTTCACGTAGCATAGACAACCCAGATGGTCTTTCTCAGACCAAGGAATAGTTGATCAAACTATACCAACCTACCCACACAGCCTGCACCTTTGAGGCTTAGGACCTCCCAGAATTGTCATTGAATCCAATTAGTCTGGGGCGTTGAATAGCGACATGAATTGTTGAAGGACCCGGTTTGTGGCTGCCATTTTCAGGCCTGTGGGTCATGGTCCCGTTCAGATACCACTTTGTTGAGGAAAAAGGATTTACACAAAGCCTTTAAAGTACCACAATCAACACAATGACTGTTCCCTCAACCAACCCTGGTAGGAAATTCACCAGTACTCTTGATCCGCTAGCCCACACCACTACGTCGTCACTATAGCACAGACAACCTCCTGACATTCACTCCCCATTAAAAACCCCTTCCATACAACTCTCTTGCACTTCACAATCTAAAAGAAACTCTTCACCGGTGCTATACCCGTCCTCCAAAACACTTGTCAATGACTTTTTTGTACAATTCTTTCCCCTTGCCAATGCCACTGCCCACTTAACTTGCTCCTTCCGCAAGTTCTCCGATAGTTCTTGCCGTATGAAATGATTTCATATGGGCAATTATCACCTGCCTCCTGAAATGAGCAGTCTGCCCAATGTACTGCCAGAAAGGACTAGACTTCCAAAGGCAAATGGCGAGCCTCTGGAATGGAGAGAACGTGCGGCGGAAGGTCTCTTTGTTCTACCCAAACACGCTCAGTCGCAGTCCTTTTCACGAATGGAAGACCCTCGGAGGAATCAGCGTTTTCCTCATCTTTCCTTTCCCTTTTCTGCAATTTCTCGGTTTTTTGACAGTGATAGGTGAATGGCGATGAGTATTCTTTGAGTTCACCGACTTGGAATCTCACTAAACTTGCGGAACTCTACTGATTTCAAACATCAACTTCAATGACAGCTCGATGGACATTCACACTTGATTCCGCTCTGATTGATATCAATGCCTCACCGTCCAGTACTTTATACCAACGGTTCTGATCAGAAATCACTCTTCCAACACTCCAATACACAAGGAGCACACACGCAACCACTTTTTCCACCTTAATCAACTCTTAAACATCAACATAGTGCAGTTACAATAGCTCCACAATCAGCGATACTTTATCCGTTCAGTTCCAACACCACACACCCGATACTCAACACTCCCTTCCCACTTGCCCGGCCACATCACTCCAAATCGCCCACTCTCAAGGCTTCCCCCTCCTTATACCCGTCCAATCCGGAATGTTAGCCTTTAGGGTCAGGCTATAGCCCGCTCAATCCGCCACTTTCCGTCTTGAGTTGGGGGTGCTGGGCGATTGGGAGGCTGGGGGGTAGAGTGCTGTCCAAATGGAACTACCCGCCAGTTTATATACCCTAGCGGCTGGTCACAACGCGAACCCCCCGTTGCCATCGCCTCATGACACTTCCCACTGCGAATTTCACTCCAATTCGCAGTGTACAATGAGTTTTCCAGCCGCTCAGCCAGTTTACACGCCTCACCACTTCACTTGGTAATGTTTATCATCCGTTTACTTCATCACAACCTAGTAATCCCTCCACCCCTTCGCACAGCACACCTTCCCATTTCCAACGCCTTTTCCCATATGCTAAGACCTTATCTCATAGTTTAAAGTGCTTGGTTCAGGCAGCCGTCATACTAGTTCATTGCCTAAGTACTACCACATAACCAAATCCAAATTCACACCAAATCCCCTACAAATACCTCCTCCGGTACTCAAGACCGGTTTGTTTTTCACTTTCTAATGGCAGTCTAACAAAACGGTCTATTGGGTCAGGGGGGCCAAACCCATACACCCAAACTTGCTGGTCTTCATCGTACAAGAAAAAACTGCCGTTGGCTCCAAGGCCAATGTATCCTCCAGCCAGGAAACGCGTTGTGGAGCGCCTCCAACGCTTATGTTCAATTATGTCCCACGCCCCACGACCTATTCTAACACTATTGACTATTCTTGCTCCGGTGAAGCTCTTGACCCCTTCCATTGCTTCCCTCAGGACGTGCCCACTTTTGAGCATGGCCCTTCCGCGCATGACAAGGAGCCGCTCAGGTGAGACCAATTTTGATCGAGGCGCATCGAACCATTCCTCCAAACGGCCAGCCCCAACGTTGGTCCCCCCTTTGGGGACATTTTCCAGGGCCACCCGTGTGGCCAAGGTGGCATCGCCCGTGGCCGACTGCTGCGCACAAGCACCCTCCTCTCGGAGCTCCTTGTACAGCTCTCCTATTACGCGCACCGGCATGATGTAGGGGACGACTTACTAATGGCCCTTGGTGTGGGGGATGCCCTGCCCAAGATATGCTACCTATTCCTCATCCCATTGTAACTATTATAATAATTAGGATACGGGAGTAGGACGGGGTGGTCCCGCCTAGGTCCCCGTAAGGACCTAGGTGCCCAGCAAGGCAGGTCCGCGGCTCAAAGAGGGTAGGAGCCCCACACCCACAACCTTTTTCGTATCATCTCCAATCACATTCTCGGAGGCAACCTGGGTAGCCAGCGACATCTGCCCCCCATGGTCCGGACTTCCGCCCAACTCCCACGCACCCAACTCACCCGATTCGAGCTTCTTAAGGACAGCGTCTATCTTGCGCTCAAGGCGCAGCAACGTCCGCTCGTTCCGTTCCACTCGGTGCGCCAATTCCGCAATATCTACTGAAGCAATTGGCCCTCCGAGCCGCATGGGGGGACCCTTTGCTCCCGCTTCCTCGGCAAGGAGTGCATCAACCTCTAGCGTTTGCCCAGTCTGGCCGCCACGTTGGGCCATAATTGCAGAGTGTGATCGCTGAATTGCACGCTCATTCGCAAACTCTCAGCAGCCGTCCACGTTCAACCAGGCAGGTTGCGCGCACAGGCGGGGCAGCACCACGCAGGCAGCTGATTGCCCGCTAGATGTAGCATCCCATTATCCACGTAAATAAAATACATTTATTGGTATATATTTGGCACCGCGTAGCTGCCACTGAACAAAGTTCCATCAGCCCCAATTCCCAACATTTGACCTTGTTGTTGGATTCTTGGTGATGCTATCTCACGTCTATTCAACTTGGAAACAAGTGACTCATCCCAACATCTTTATCTTCAATTGTTTCATTGATTGTGCCTTTTCCGGGAACTTTAACATGGGCACACTAGCTTACCCTGCACAAAACTCCGAATTGTCTTCATGCTCTTGCCAATGCCCCATTCCAGCACCACGTGAAGTCATGCCCTGACCATTGGAACTCTTTATCAAAGGCTTGCAACTGATCTTCATGGAACACCAATATTGGCCTCCTTCCTGCCTACACCAAAATAGGATCTCCTTAATTCATCTTCTTCACATTCTAGTATGAACCCGGTACTCGGTGTAGCAACTTGTAGGGACCCTTTGAAACTGGACTAAACTTACCTCCCCGCTTCTGAGCTTCTAGTTCATTATATACAAGTACAATTTGTCCCTCGTAGAATAAAGTCGGCCACACTCTTCGTTGCAGATTACGCTTTTCTCGCCTTGTCATTGATTTTGCCTGTGCCTGCTTGATGTCTTCTTCACCAGCATCCTAAAGATCCACTGGTGACCACCCAATTCAACTATGCTTGGAGAAATTCATAGCCTCCAAAGCCAACGGAACATGCCGAGTCCAAGAACCACCCAGAGCATATTTCAACTTTTTAAGTCTATCCACAAACGTTCTTTGGAACCGTTATACCAGGCCAACACTCTCGTGCCTATAAGGGGCTATAAATTTGTGTTCAACCCCCTTTTCTGAACAACATAATTGCACTGCACGAGAAGCATAGTAAGAAGCATTGTCCATGACAAGAACAGAAATTTTCCAATGCAACCTTGTCCACTTTTCTAATGCCCGAATCACCCCAGAACTGCCCACTGCTTTCAACGGTAACACATCACCCATTCGAGTTGCACTATCTACCATACAGTGCATATACTTATAATTACTTAATCCCGTGACAACCGGTCCAACCACATCGGCAAAGACAGTATGACCCAGAATCACCGAAGTGGGCGGTTGACCCCACTTTCTCCTTGCCATCTTGGCCTGAAATCTTGCGAGCACTTTACAACCATCATAAACTTTCCGAACCAACTTCATGGAGGCTAAGATCCCCCTCCTTCTGAGCTCATGATAAACCTTATAAGGACCCCAATGAAACTCCTCATGTTCCTCCTTGATTCTTTCAATTAGATCTGTTCCATTGGCTAAACCAATCAAGTTACCTTCTTGTCCGCTCTCCCCCTCCGGTTGTGCTACTGAAACACTCGCTTGCACAGAGCTCACCGCCACACCTTGTTCCTCCCAGCTCTCTTTATGCTCCACGGGCTCCTTCCAGCCAGGCTTATGAAGCTTTGGGATTGCAGAAGAATAGATCCTCCAAGGCCGTTTACCACCAAAGTGATGCAACTTGGTTTTGAAACCAAAGTTACCACTCGACAATCTCACAGCCGAAATCACACGAACTCGCCTTTGTCCATATATGCGCTTCAAAGTTGATGGTCGCGATCCACCAGCCTCAATGCTTGAACCAAAACAAACTTCTTTGTTCAACACCACCTTTTGAATCCGCACCGAGGATACCTTCCTTTTGTCGACATCATCCTCTTCCTCCTCCTCTTCTTCTCCTTCCTGACAATGCACCTTCACGTTTTGGAATACCTGTCCTGGCCTACTGAGTAACTTACTCAATAGGCCAGGACTTAAAGTCCGCTCCCGTATTCACAAAGCCAGGAACAAACTCAAATTTTAGACCTGGTTCATTAGCTATCAACCAAGCCCACTTCCTGTAAGCCCTGATATCCGAATCATACACTGACCCTGACTCTGCCCTACTAACAACCTTATGGGAAAAATGGGCATAAGGCTTTCAAAAGGTTGTATAGGCATAGCAAACATTCCCCACAATACTACATGGGCATCCAAAATACTAATGTGCTAGAGGTTTTGTGACATGACATAGGCATAGCAAACGAGGAAGTGGCCAAAAAAAATGAATTTATGGGAGGTGGGCATACAAAGAAGAAAAATACCTTACACCCATTTTTCCTGTAGTAGTGTTTACTCACAATGCTCTCACTATCTGTACGGATGGTGAGAGGGACATTTCCGCGGTATGCCTTTGTCCTTGTATATGCCCACTGCATAGCCTTAAGTTCCCCTAAATATGACAAAGTACAATTCTTCAACATCTTACTCCCAATATCAATGAGCCGACTTTCACCTCCTTTTCTTGTAAACAACATATATCCCACATGCTTCTTGCTCCAGTTTGACGCAATGATGAAGGAATATTCGTCCGCATCAATGCCTAGAAGAGTTAGCCATTTGACATTATAAATAGCCTGTCCAAACACAATGACAACTCTCCCTATAATCTCCTCCGATTCCCATTCCCCCAATTTTTTGTTTTTCATTTTTTTCAAATCTTCCCACAATGGAGCCAAGATTGCCTCAACTTTTATGATACAGTGCCAAGCATAAGAAAGAATGCCTATGTGGCGCTCTAAATCTTTGATTTTTTGAATCTTCCTGATGTTTTTTGCCTTTTAGGCAAGGTACCCAGCCAACGACATTTGTCCATTCTCCACTTCATATCCCAAAATCTTAACCTTAGTGGAGAGCCACTCTACCTTGTTGAAGTTGACTTTGACCCTATAGGCGTCAAAATGCCTAATGACCTCCAAGGCCTTTTCCAACAACTGCTCTGGGGTTTTTGCACCTATAAAGACATCATCGCTATATTGCGGACAATAGCATCCCTCTAAAATCTCAGCTACCCTATCATAAAATAAAATGGAACTCCATTTCTACCCCTGAGGCAATCTATTCCACTTGTACCTCTTGCTCCTATAGCTAAAGCCAAACAAACATGATAGCTTCTCTTCTACAGGAATCCCAAAAAACCCATCCTTCAAATCTATCTTCATATATACCTTCCACTCAGGCCGCAATTCCCATAACTTGTGCTACACGTCCACCTGAATGGTCCCCATGGAGGGGAAATACGAATTGAGCTTCCTAAAGTTATTAGTAAATCTAGAACTCCTGTTTGGCTTTTTGATAGGAAGCAAGGGATTGAGATACAACGGCTCCCCACTAGGTACCCTATCCAGATATTCCCTCTGGACATACTCTTCTAATTGTTTATCTATAATCCTTCTATCTGCTACCCCTTCTACTGCATACTATGTGTGGACTCCACTCTCCGGAAGTTCTGTCCAGGTGACTTTTGTCGCCTGAACTTCAAGCTTATGCATTTTGTCATTCACTGGGTGCGAAGAAAGATCCCCCACTTTTGGAAACAATGCCATAATCTTTCCCTTAATATGCGCAGCATCTATATTGCTCCCAGAATTTAAGTTTACCTGGTTTACTACCTTTTTTCTCCCACCAATTCTCATTGCTTCTTGCCCCATTCTTTTCACCCAAAAAGTCGCACCTACAATGTTCGCCATTATCATCTTGGGTATGAGATAGATAGGTGAGTTGGTGGAATTCCAGACATTTACACTTACTTGTCCACCTTTTGTTACAAACAACCCAGCAACAATGCCTGCTTTCTGTAAGCCACCAAAAACTGACACTGCTCCCTCCTTGACATTAACTTTGAAAGGCAAGCAAAGGCCTTTCCAAGTCTTTGGTGGTAAGAAAACAGCTTTTCCCAAAAGCAAAGATACCGCACGTTCAGAATGCATAAAAACCCCACTAGAACCCTCTATTTCCCACATCTGCTCTAAACATACTATCCTTTCCTCCCCCACAGGCAGTCCCCCTATTTGGAAGGCTAGTTTTTTTTAGTTTGAACCATAGAGCATCGCATGGATGCACCTGTGGCCTTTTCCACCAATTCCCCCAGATCACAATCCACTTGTATCCCCAATGCTCGTAGTGCCAGTATCCCAATGATGGGAACAGCAATTGCCGGAGAGATAAGGAATTGACAAGTCTCTAACGTGGTGGGCCCAATTTGCAGTGACATAGAGGAGCTACCGTCAACAGAGCTGCTCCCCCCATGGAAATCGAACAAGGCTTTGATTCCTGCCTTGTTCACAACAAATCTATTCTTCGCCGATGCTGCCCTAGGCAAAATATTCACCTCAGACCCCGTGTCGATCAAACAACGAGGGAAACGAACACCACCCACAAATACAAGAGTATACAACAATTTGGTGCTCATGTCAGTGTCAAATTGAACATGATTCACCTTTGCGCCTTCCCCATCTGATGGTGATGAAACAGCTGGTTGCTCTGAAGTCCCAGGCTTTTTAACGTCTGCCTGTTGCACTTATTGTACTTGAGGCTCTTGGTTGGGGTTTCTCCAATTCCACTTAGGGTCTCTTCTTGCTCCTCCTCTACCACCCCTTCCACCTGGCTGTAAGCTAATCGCCCTAGGGTTAGCCCCCGCATCACCTGTTCCTGACGTCCCAACATAGGCATGACGCACCATCTTCTCCTCCAGCTATCTTCTCCACTGAGACATCTCATCCAAGGTCTCCTTTCTAGTTTTCTTGATTCCCTTGTCGATCACATCCAGAGTTGTCAATAGTTTGAGAACTATTTCACTCAGCTCCGCAATCTTCCTTTTATCTTTCTCTTTCTTCTCCCTTTCCTCTTGGGTTTCCTTAGATACTTGCACCAGCCGGCCAAATGTCCACTTCCACAAATCAATAATCAAATCGATCGTGGGGAGGTTTCTTATGGTAGTGCAGAATCTCAGCACCCCCTAACACACCCTTTGAAACTTGCGGAAGAAGTAAACGATAAAGTTCGAGTAGATAAAGGAGATCACTACACCCAAAATGATGGAGATGACAGTAAAATGATCCTCTACCACTTTCTTTGCTTTAATCCATGCCCCAACTGTTAGACCAAGAGGATCCGTTGCCATGGTCCAGGCCATGGAAAAGGATAATTCCGAAAGGCGGCCAACATAACACTGCACAGTAGAACAATCACCAAAGAAACTGAAGCTCCCCCACACTACTCATCTCCTTCTGTTCTTCAACACTAGGCAAACCAGAGAATCCCCTGTTTTCCGTCTATTCATTGTGTTCATCTAAAGCTCTCATAGGTGGCTCCAAAACAAGACAAGAGGCACTTCCCTTCAAAAACAACTATCCATTCACAATCCACTTCATCACTTCTTGGTTCTGGTTATGGAGTTCTTGCACCATCCCCAACAACTGTCTAACTTCTTCATCCGTCGATGTCACCCTAGCTCCATGATCCTGCTTCATGCGCAACATCTCATCATGGGCAGCATTCAATTCACCAATCAGCCACAGCTTTTCTTGAAGCGCCTCCCTCTCCGCTTGTAGTTTGCTATCCACAATGTCACCAGCACCCAACGCATACGCATTCAAACGCATTCTTAACTCTTCCAGCTGAGTTTCCAAGTGCTCCTTGGCGCGCTCCATGTCAAGAATCCTTCTATCATCAGCTGCCTTAGTCTTAGCATACTCATCCATGAGTTGAGTCTTCGCCGCCTCAGCTCCCCACCACTTGGTCTGCATCCTCTTTTTCTCCTATAGTTCTTGATATCTGATAGCAGAGACACAAGCAAGTTCCAGCCGTACAACTCCAATCTGACGATTCCTATCCATGGCTATTTCAACCAATGCATCCTTATCCGCAGTCAGCAAGGCACTTTTGTCCGCTTCCACATCCGTTGTGAGTGCTTTGGTCACCGCTGTCGCCACAAAATCGGCTGGAACAACATCACTGATGGATGTTGTCTCATCATCATCCATTTGAGTCACATTCAAGGCTGTGACCACCCCCATCCACATGATTCCCAATATCAGATAGAACCAGGCCAACCTGGCTCCGAAACCATGTTGAAGGACCTGGCTTGTGACTGCCATTTTCAGGCCTGTGGGTCACGGTCCCGTTCAGACACCACTTTGTTGAGGAAAAAGGATTTACATGAAGCCTTTTAAAGTACCACAATCAACACAATCACTGTTCCCTCGACCAACCCTGGTAGGAAATTCACCAGTACGCTTGATCCGCTAGCCCACACCACTACGTCGTCATTATAGCATAGACAACCTCCTGACATTCACTCCCCAATAGAAACCCCTTCTGTTGTGTAAACTACTAGGGGATAGACGGTTTACTCAATTTATATACTGGGAAGTGATAATGGACACAAGATTGTACCTAGATAGGACAGAGGGGGCTATTAGCTTTCTATAGGTCTTTGAATCATCCCAAACGGGTTAGCGGTAGTGGAGTTATGGCTTATAGAAGTTCTAGTACTTACGGTTGGGCCCCTACCGTACCCGGGGATGAGATACTATCGATATGGTACATTCGATACGCTGTTCTGTCGATTGTGTACCGCTGCATGTGGGGGTCATGTGACCGACCCCGCATGTCAGCCTGTAATTCCATTGTGCCCACTCTCGCCTCCCAGCGGCTGCACCCGCAGGCTGCAAGGCGCCGCGCGCACCCACTGCGCGTACGGCCGCCCCGCGCCCGGCCATTCCGCAGGCCTGGGCCCACACTGCGCATCCGAAGACACGAGCGCCCCGCAAGGCCCGCCGGCCATCCGGCGGAGGGGGCCCCGCGGCCCCATCGGGCGCCTCGGCGGGCGCATCGCCCGCGAACACACCGAAAACCACGCCAGGTGGTTTCGGAGCCGGCGGACGTGGACGGCGGAAGCGCGCCACGCGGCGCGAGAGCAAGAGGGGGGAGCCCCACCTGCGAGGGGGCCCCCCAATCGTTTGGATCTTGGGGACATCGGCCGGCCAGGCGACGGTGCCCGTGAGGGGCCCGGCTTGAATAGGCCCGGATCGGTGACCAGACCGCGCGCCCGGCCCCGTGGGGGGAGGCGCATGTTGTTGTATTGAGAAAGGAACCGGCGGGGTGGGGAGAATCGTCCCATGGAATCCGCCGCGGGCGGGTCGATTGGAGCGGCGCATCGCCGCGGAATCGCACGCCGTGACCGGTGGTGGGAAGGCGCGGATCGGGAGCGCTAGGGCTAGGAGCGGGCCGGCACAATCGGCCGCGTGGGCCGTCGGGTCAGGCGGCGAGGAGTGCCAGGACCCCGGAGGGGGGTGAGGCACAGCGGCGGAGCGAACTGACCGCCCGTCCCGCAACCCCGACTACGCAACGGCTAACTGGACTGCGTGTCGGGCGTGATGTGATAGCGGAAGCGGTGGGAAGCGACCGCGGAGTTACGTGAAGGGGTCTGTTGCGTGTCGTACGAGTCAGCTCGCCAGGTGGGTGCCGAATAGCGCCCATGGCCAGTACGGGTGCCCGGGGGGGTGCCGAATAGCGACCCCTACGGGGTGCTGGCTGCCGGGGGTGTGGAATAGCGACCTCTGGACGGGGCCTGGCAGCAGGGGGTGTGCAGTGGCGACCCTTGCATAGTACTATAAAGTACTGGAACCCAAGTGGAGCGGGAAAGGCAACTTCTAAGAGCCTCTAAGGAAGCTTCTGATTACCCGAAGATGTGGCATGACTACCTAGCATCTGCATTGGAGCAGCTGAGGAGGTATTCTTGACCTCCTTAGCGGGTGGAGAGCAGTACCATAGGAGTAGCTTCCTTGGAGTAACTGAGAGGGTCCCTTATCCTTCTCAGTGGGTGGACAGCAGCAGACAGCAGCTTCTCTGGAGCAGCTGAGGGGTCCATAAACCCCCTCAGCTGGTGGATAGCAACTTCTCGGCGACTGGAGCTAACAACCCCTACATTCACTTAACGACTTTATGTGGAGTACGACAGCTCCCCAAGAGGCTCAGTAGGGTGCCCAAACACCAGAGCCTGATCTACAGAGGCCAGTAGGGTGCCAGCGCACCAGGCCCAGGGCCCTCCGAGCAGGCCAGTGTTAGTTTGGGGGCCGTCCCACTCCATTAGGGCACTTGGCCAGGAGGTCGGGGGGCGAAGGGCTGAGAGTCACGGATTGTACCTGACCAGCCTAAATAGCTGTGAAGGGTTACAGGCCCACCTGGTGGCAACAGTACCTTATCCAGAAAAAAGGCTGACCCCAGGTTGAAGCCGGCGGCTGCCCCACAGTTGTTAGGGGGGTGCAAGTAGAAGTGGGTAGACGGGACACGGACCGGCTTGCACCTTATATAGCCCCCCAGGCGGCGGTCAGAGGGGGAGCTCTTGGTGCCTATCACTCGCGACACAGGACAGTAGAAGAGCGGCCTATAGTGCTGCGCAGACACTTCTACTGCTCCTAGCCTAGACCAGTGCCCCCGAGCTGCCATCTGGGCGAGGTGTGGCGGAGGGGCTTCGAGCGGGTCAGGACGTGAGGCAGTTGTGTGGCCGTTCCCCAGGAAGTCCTCCCCAGGCAAGGGGGACAGGGAAGGTCCAGCTTCTGATCAACTGGTGGCATTCCCGGGGGTGTGGCAGGGAAGCCTCTCTTTTGAGGGGTGAGTAAAATACTCTTTGAGTATTCTTAAATTCCCTGTTGCTAACCTAGGAAGAAACTGGTTGTAAAGGGCTGTTTTGGAACTGTTGTGGTGAAGCCATTTGGCACCTTGTTGGTTGGGGAAGTATAGTACCCACTGACTTGGAGACGTCATTTGGTCGATCCTGAGGCTTCTCTGAGCGATATCAGGGACTACGCTCTGGGATATACCCAAGGTTGGACCTCCGTGCGGTTAGCCTATGGTCTACCTCAGTATCAGTTATCAGCATCAGTCAGTTTCATCAGTTGTGCCGGGATTTGAGATGCAGTGCCAGACATTGGGATATTATTGACATTCCTGCCATTCTTTATTTATTTGCTCTGCCATTCTTCGTTCGTTCATGAGGCGAGTCCGTTATGACTGACCAGATGGATCATCATCAGTGTTATGGGACAGTGAGGGAGCCCATGGGGTCAGATTTTCGATCAGACGGATGTTTTGCAGCCAGTTCTGGTGCACAGACAGAACTGCAGGCTGGACTTATCTCGGGTATGCTGGTTAGACCAGTTGTTGACCAGCTGAGACCACTCTCTCCACTTTCTGCTGGATTTTTGTCGGTAGTTCAGCAGGGAGACCGACAGGACATGGGAGAGACCGTAGGACCCAGTACCTCACATTCTTTGCTAGTCTTGCCTCAGAGGACGATGGCTGATCAGACAGACGGTCACTGGAAGTTTTCACAGCCATTGAGATCGACACTGCCGCGTCACTCAGCCTCGAACTTGACAGTACAGATCAAACCGCGTGAACCACCCTTGTTCACCGGGGATAAAGGCCAGGACGTGAACTTTTGGCTCCGAACTGTCGAGAATTACCTCGATTTTGTGCAGTGTTCTGAACGCCAAGCAGTGTCATACATCATTTTGCAGTTGGCAGGCAATGCGAGGATTTGGTGGGATGCAGAGCTTGTTTCACGGGGGAATAAAAAGCCTAAAATGGTGGAGGACATCAAGAACCTTCTAAAGACGCAGTTTGAGAGTCCCGTGAGGGAAACACGCGCGAGGCTTGAACTCCTCCGTTTATATCAGCGTCGGGGTGAGGATGCGCTATCGTACATGGGGCGCATGAGGTCCTTGATGAACAGAGTGCCGGGATACGATGTGAAAACGGCCCTACATCAATGGATCCTTGGTCTTAGGCAGCCATTCAGGCTGGAAGCTGCCAAGGCTAACCCCAAAACGTTGCATGAGGCTGAGAAGTTGGTCGCTCGATTGGAGGACGCCTATGAGTACTATTCGTGTGGAACAGAAGATGTAAAAAGAAAAGGCTCCTTGTGCAAGACAATCGGCGATAGGCAGAAAGGCAGGAAGGCAGGAAAAAGGGCCAAGAAAAGTGGCAAGTCTCAATGTCAAATGAATGAGAAGAAAATGCTGCCAAAGTCTACTGGTTACCATTCATCCACAGTAGATTCGTTCCCAGGATCACTATGCGGGAAAGGGCAAACTGTCTCAGCCCGTCCCCCTCAACAGCACAAGTCACAGTTCCACCCGAGACTAGATGCTGGAGGGTCTGGACACCGTGGACAGGGCTTGAGTCAGGGAAAGCCCAGGGTGGTTGTGATTACCACCAGGATAGGGCTCAGAGGGATGGCCGGTCAAATGGACCGGGAGGAGGCTCGGCATGCCTCCGTATCAGAGGGGTGCTTCCTTGCATCAGAGGCAAGGAGACTGACTGAATCCAGCTCTGTTCAGTCAGAATAGTACCCAGTCATCATAGCCCAGTCTGGCCAGAAAGACTGGACTACACAGACATACCTCAGTACGTGGCAGAAAAAGCGCCAACTTCGGTCGAGGCAGTGGAGGCGTAGGGTGGAGAGATGTCGACGTCGACGGAGACGCCATGCAGCACAGAGGACTACCTTAGCTTCCTAGGGGCAAGTTGTTGGGGCGCCTGCGAAGGCGACTAAATTCCTGTCGGACATGGCGGGAGTCCCCAAATGCCTGATTCAGCGGAAGGAAGCTATTACTGAGCTCATTGCTGAGGGAAGGTCAGACCCTGAGCCAGTAGCACAGGATCACCTGCTCCTGATCCTCAGAGCGGTGATTAATAACACACGTGTGTCAGCTTTGGTGGATTCTGGGGCCACTCAATCATTTGCGAGTGACCAGATCAAAACCAGACCACCACTGTCATTCGTTGGTGCGTATTCATCCCTAGAATTGGCAAATGGAGAGACAATAGTCTCCATGGGAATCGCACCAGACATGCTGATATGTATCGGCAGCACGGTCAGTAAGGTGTCATTAACGGGAGTCCCGATGATGGACAGGATTGATGCTATTCTCGGTCGGGATTGGCTAGACATTGTCAACCTGCTGGTCGACTGGAGGACCAATTCCCTAGTTTTGCGAAATGGGAACAAACTTGAGGTGGTTCAGGGAATTGAGACACCACAAAATGCATCCTGCAAGATTATTGACCGTGGCCTTACTGGTCTCCAGCACGTTTTCTCTCCTCATCATTCTGGGAACGAGCTTGATTCAGACTGGGGTCATCAGCTTGCCAAGTTGAGTTCTCCATCATTCTGGGAACCAACTATCTCGGTACAGGAGTGGGCGCATACACCAGGACATGAGGCAATGGCTGGTCGTAACTCACCGAGGGCGGTTGAGTCTCCCCAGGGGGGAGTACCAGAACAATTTTCGCCAAATTAACAAGAAAAATCTCCAGGAAAATCCAAAGGCAGGCACAGGAGGCAAGTCAAGGTGGCTGGACGTGTTGTCAGTCAAACTGTACACCCAAAGATTGACTTTATGTCAGTGAGGCAAGCAACTAAACGGGCAAACAAAAGTGACTTGCCCATGCTCCTGTGTTTAATAAGGCCAACAGCCAAACTACCTGAGAGGAAAAAGGCAAAGTCCAAGACCAAGGCTGGGGCAGCCAAGGGCCAGACAGAGGGAGAACGCCGTCGGTTGATGAAGGAAACCGGACTAGTGAAAACAGAGGTACAATTGTTGAGGTCATTCAAAAGAAAGTGCAAGAGGCAGACCCAACTGTCGGGGATGAACTCAAAGGAATTTTGGAGGAGTACAAGGATGTTTTCCCTGACAAGCTGCCATATGGGCCACCCCCGAAAAGAGTGGTTGACCATGAGATTGAGACGACGCCTGGGGCTACGCCACCACACAAAAGCCCATACAGGCTAAGTGTGGTTGAGATGGATGAGTTACAGCGTCAAATTGATAATCTCTTGGCACAGGGGTGGATTCGGCCCAGCACAAGCCCTTATGGAGCTCCTGTCCTTTTCATTCCAAAGAAGGACGGGAAGTGGAGACTATGCATTGACTACAGGGCTTTGAACAAAATAACGACCAAGAATCGGTACCTGCTCCCGAAGGTCGAGGAGCTCATGGACCGTTTGCACGGCGCCCAATATTTCACAAAGATTGATCTGTCCTCCGGATACCATCAGATCCGCGTGAAGGAGGCAGATATACACAAAACGGCATTCGTGTCCAGATATGGTTCATTTGAGTACACAGTGATGCCCTTCGGCCTCTGCAATGCACCAGCCACATTCCAAAGGATCATGAACCACTTGCTAAGAGATGGTCTGGACAATTTTGTGTTGGTATTCCTGGACGACATTTTGATATTCAGTCGTACCAAGGGAGAACACCTCAAGCACATAAAGGCATTTTTGGACCGACTACGGTCGGAGAAGTTCTTCGGACGTCTGCCGAAGTGCGACTTTTTCAGAACTGAAGTCGAATACCTTGGCTTTGATGTTGGGAAGGACGGTATTAAACCGTCGCTATCACAAGTCAAGGCAATTTTGGATTGGCCGACGCCAGAAAGCGTCACAGACGTTCGGTCCTTCTTAGGGCTCTGCAGCTTCTACCGGAAGTTTGTCCGGTGGTTTTCCGAGATTGCTGCACCCCTTATGTACCTTACAAAAAAGGACAAGCTTTGGATCTGGGGTGACCAGGAGGAGAGGGCCCTTAATGGTCTCAAGAAGGCAATGGTCACAGCCCCCGTTCTGCAGTTACCCGACTTTGAGAGGGAATTTACTATCACCACCGATGTTGCTGAGGTGTCAGTTGGCGCAATACTTCAACAGGATTTCGGCTCAGGACTTCAGCCAATTTGCTACGAGAGCAGAAAGTTGAATCCTGCGGAGACTCGATATGGCGCGTACGAGTGGGAACTGCTGGGAATCGTGTGGGCAAGTGGGGAAGTGGAGGCATTATCTTGCATGCCAACATTTCACCATCCAAACCGACCATGACTCGCTGAAAAACCTACCCAATCAGCCAGCAATCAACAGGCGAATCTGGAAATGGGTACAGGTTTTGCAGGGTTATGACTGCGACCTAGTCCACATACCAGGAAGGAAGAACCCTGCTGACTTTCTCACACGACAGAGTATCAAGGATATCAAAGAACTGATGAACGTCTGTGAGGAAGAAGAGTCGTTGGTACAAAGGCTGATGTTGAGTGAAAAGCCATCTGATGACGAGATCTAGAAGGAATTAGATCAAATTTTTGCGAAGAGTAGACCGGACGTGACCCAAGTGGTGGGTCAAGACAAAGAAGTGGGACCTTCAATTTTGGTCACAAGGTGTTGCATATCCTTGGCGAGAGAGATGAGGGAGAGGATTAAAAGTGGTATAAGATATGACACTCGTTGGGCAAACATCATATCCCAACTAGAGTCTGTTCAAGAAAATGTGGTAACCATTGGAAGTCGATCCTTCCGGCTGACGAGAGGATTTCTGGAGATGAAGGACAGCGACAGGCACCAGGGGTCACAGTGGCGGCTGGTGGTTCCCGATGTTTCAGACATCAAAGAGCAGATCATGAGGGAACTTCATGAAGTCCCTTATTCAGAATATCTGGGATACCACAAAACATTGAAGAATATACAAAAAACTTTCTACTGGCCTGAGCACACCCTTGATATCAGAGATTTTGTGACGGGGTGCTCAGTGTGCTAGCATAAGAAGGCCGTCCACCGTGTGCTTGCTGGACTCCTACAGCCGCTCAAGCTCCCAGAACAAAAGTGGGCAGACGTGAGCTTGGATTTTACCATGGGTCTTCCAAAATCAGAGAACGAGAACGACGGGATTCTTACTGTCGTAGACAGGGCCACCAAAATGGTGCACCTTGCACCCGTCAAGCAGACCATCAATGTTGCTGACACTGCCCGTGTCTACTGGACTACAGTAGGAAAACTTCATGGGATCCCACGTTCTATTGTGAGCGATAGAGACCCAAGGTTTATATCCAAGTTCTGGAAAGAACTATGGAACGTTCTGGGAAGCTCTCTGAGGATGTCCAGCGCATACCACCCTCAGACAGATGGTCAGACTGAGGCGATGAACAGGGTGGTTGAGATGGTCCTGCGTTGTACTTTGCATGCCGGGTAGGAGGGGTCGAGCTGGGATAAAATGCTGTCTACTGCTGAATTCGTGATCAACAACAGTCCGACGCAGGCCACACGATACACGCCGTTTTATCTGAACTATGGCTTCCATCTGTGTACACCCATGGACCTTATCCGGGATCACGACTCCACCATGATTGAAGGGGTCAACCAGTTTGTGGACCTGATCAAAAGGAATTTCTGACCGGCTCTGAAATTTCTGAATTGGGCCAAAGACAGGATGAAGTCCTAAGCTGACCAGAAGTGAAGGGAACTGAGGCTGAGTAGTGGGGATCAGGTGCTACTATCGACTGAGCATTTGAACTTGAAGAATGCACCTATCTGTAAGCTGAAGAGGCGATTCGTTGGGCCTTTCTTTGTGGTTCGTCAGGTGGGACCAGTGGCCTACGAACTCGACCTCCCTGAGAAGTGGAAGATTCACAACATATTCCACATCAGCTTACTGCGTCCTTTCAGAACCAGCCAGTGGGCGCACCCTACTCAGGAGGGTCAAATTGAGGACATCGAGCCCATAGAGGATGAGCCATATGATGTCTAGAAATTACTGCGTTGCCAGTGGGCAGGACCCAGTTCCAAGAGGCACAAAGAGTACTTAGTGCTCTGGAAAGATTATTCATTGGACGACGCTACCTAGACTCCATAGGAGAACTTCACTTACCTAGAAGAACTCAAGAAAATGATCAAGAGGGACCGGCCCATTGAGGACAACTAGGCCATTGGGTTTCGCTTAGATGTTTCGAGGGCGAAACTACCCCCCGGGGGAGTACTATTGTGTAAACTACTAGAGGGTAGCCGGTTTACTCAACTTATATACTGGGAAGTGATAATGGACACAAGATTGTATCTAGATGGGATAGAGAGGGCTATTAGCTTTCCATAGGTCTTTGAATCATCCCAAACGGGTTAGCGGTAGTGGAGTTATGGCTTATAGAAGTTCTAGTACTTACGGTTGGGCCCCTACCGTACCCGGGGATGAGATACTATCGATATGGTACATTCGATACGTTGTTCTGTCGATTGTGTACCGCTGCATATGGGGGTCATGTGACCAACCCCGCATGTTAGCCTGTAATTCCATTGTGCCCACTCTTGCCTCCCAGCGGCTGCACCCGCAGGCCGCAAGGCGCCGCGCGCACCCACTGCGCGTACGGCCACCCCGCGCCCGGCCATTCCGCAGGCCTGGGCCCACACTGCGCATCCGAAGACACGAGCGCCCTGCAAGGCCCGCCGGCCATCTGGCGGAGGGGGCCCCGCGGCCCCATCGGGCGCCTCGGCGGGCGCATCGCCCGCGAACACACCGAAAACCATGCCACCTTCTGTACAACTCCCTTGCACTTCACAATCTGAAAGAAACTCTTCACTGGTGCTATACCCGTCCTCCAAAACACTTGTCAATGACTTTTTTGTACAGTTCTTCCCCCTTGCCGATGCCACTGCCCACTTAACTTGCTCCTTCCGCAAGTTCTCCGATAGTTCTTGCCATATGAAATCGCCCGCCTCCTGAAATGAGCGTTGGCAGCCTGCCCAATGTGCTGCCAAAAAGGAGTGGACTTCCAAAGACAAATGGCGAGCCTCTAAAATGGAGAGAACGTGTAGCAGAAGGTCTCTCTGTTCTACCCAAACACGCTCAGTCGCAGTCCTTTTCACGAATGGAAGACCCTCGGAGGAATCAGCGTTTTCCTCGTCTTTCCTTCCCCTTTTCCGCAATTTCTCGGTTTTCTGACAGGTGATAGGTGAATGGCGATGAGTATTCTTTGAGTTCACCGCCTTGGAATCTCGCTGAACTTGTGGAACTCTACTGATTGCAAACATCAACTTCAATGACAGCTCGATGGACATTCACACTTGATTCCGCTCTAATTGATATCAATACCTCACCGTCCAGTACTTTATACCAACGGTTCTGATCAGAAATCACTCTTCCAACACTCCAATACACAAGGAGCACACACGCAACCACTTTTTCCACCTTAATCAACTCTTAAACATCAACATAGTGCAGTTACATTAGCTCCACAATCAGCGATACTTTATCCGTTTAGTTCCAACACCACACACCCGATACTCAACACTCCCTTCCTACTTGCCGGCCAAATCACTCCAAATCGCCCACTCTCAAGGCTTCCCCCTCCTTAAACCCATCCAATCCATACCGTTAGCCTTTAGGGTCAGGTTATAGGCCGCTCAATCCGCCACTTTTCATCTTGAGTTGGGGGTGCTGGGCGATTGGGAGGCTGGGGGGTAGAGTGCTGTCCAAATGGAACTACCCGCCAGTTTATATACCCTAGCGGCTGGTCACAACGCGACCCCCCGTTGCCATCGCCTCATGACACTTCCCACTGCGAATTTCACTCCAATTCGTAGTGTACAATGAGTTTTCCAGCCGCTCAGCCAGTTTACACGCCTCACCACTTCACTTGACAATGTTTATCATCCGCTTACTTCATCACAACCTAGTAATCCCTCCACCCCTTCGCACAACACACCTTCCCATTTCCAACGCCTTTTCCCATATGCTAAAACCTTATCTCATAGTTTAAAGTGCTTGGTTCAGGCAGCCGTCATACTAGTTTATTGCCTAAGTACTACCACATAACCAAATCCAAATTCACACCAAATCCCCTACAAATACCTCCTCCGGTACTCAAGACCGGTTTGTTTTTCACTTTCTAATGGCAGTCTAACAAAACGGTCTATTGGGTCAGGGGGGCCAAACCCATACACCCAAACTTGTTGGTCTTCATCGTACAAGAAAAAACTGCCGTTGGCTCCAAGGCCAATGTATCCTCCAGCCAGGAAACGCGTTGTGGAGCGCCTCCAACGCTTATGTTCAATTATGTCCCACGCCCCACGACCTATTCTAACATCGTTGACTATTCTTGCTCCGGTGAAGCTCTTGACCCCTTCCATTGCTTCCCTCAGGACGTGCCCACTTTTGAGCATAGCCCTTCCGCGCGTGACAAGAAGCCGCTTAGGTGAGACCAATTTTGATCGAGGCGCATCGAGCCATTCCTCCGAACGGCCAGCCCCAATGTCGGTCCACCCTTTGGGGACATTTTCCAGGGCCACCTGTGCAGGCAAGGCGGCATCGGCCGCTGCCGACCACTGCACACGAGCACCCTCCTCTAGGAGCTCCTCGTACAACTCTCCAATCACATCCTCGGAGGCAGCCTGGGTAGCCGGCGACATCCGCCCCCCATGGTCCGGACTTCCGCCCAACTCCCGCGCACCCAACTCGCCTGATTCGAGCTTCTTAAGGACGGCGTCTATCTTGCTCTCAAGGCGCAGTAACGTCCGCTCGTTCCGTTCCACTCGGCGCGCCAATTCCGCAACATCCGCTGAAGCAATTGCCCCTCCGAGCCGCGTGGGGGGACCCTTCGCTCCCGCTTCCTTGGCAAGGAGTGTATCAACCTCCGGCGTCAGCCCAGTCTGGCCGCCACGTTGGGCCATAGTTGCAGAGTGCGATCGCCGGATTGCGTGCTCGTTCACGTACTCTCAGTGGCCGTCCGCGTTCACCCAGGCAGGTCGCGCACACAGGCGGGGCAGCACGGCGCAGGCAGCTGACTGCCCGCTAGATGTAGCATCCCATTATCCGCGTAAATGGAATACATTTATCGGTATACATTTGGCACCGCGCGACTGCCACTGAACGGAGTTTCATTAACCCCAATTCCCGGCATTTGACCTTGTTGTTGGATTCTTGGTCATACTATCCCATGTCTATTGAGCTTGGAAGCAAGTGACCCATCCCAACATCCTAATCTTCCATTGTTTCATTGATTGTGCCTTTTCCGGGCACTTTAACAGAATCTAGTGAGAACATATGGTGCCATTTCACATCCAGCCCTTGTCTCCCTAGCCTTACACCGCCCTCGTTAACACTCCCAAGGTTTGCGGTTGTTTGCTCATAACCCATTTTCGGAGTGTTTGCTCTTTGTTTTCTTTTCTTTTATATCAGCAATGGTGGCATACTCGGGGCATCCCATGCAGCGTGCACAGTGCATACGGTAGAAACCCATCATATGCCAATTACATAAGTGATCCACCCAGTGAAAACGGTGGTGGCGTCACGAACACGTCATCATTTTGTTTACAGGACAAGGCACTGAGGCCGTCAGCTTCTATTCTGCCTGAGCAAAGCAGAACAAGGCTTAGTCACGTGCAGCCCCTCGACCTCACCAAACGCCCCATATCTGCTGACGCTGGGCAGCATCCCCCGCTTCCCGGGAGCTCCAGCCCTGGAGTGACCTCCCTTTACGGCAGCGCGGCTGACCTCGATGGGCGACTTGACCCCAGGACTGACACCCACCCCGCCAACGCCCCCCTGCCCCCACCGGTCCAGAAAAGCCTTCATCGGAGACCCGGCTTCGGCTTCGTGGAACCAGCAGTGCACCTCTCACCAGCAGGGCACGCAAGCCGTCACGCTCCCGGTGCCTTTCGCCGGTGCGCGGCCGTCTGCGGGTTGGAGGTCTTCGAGCGAGCGGCAGGGGCGGGCGCCCCGCCCAGATGGGCGCTTGGGCGGCGCGGGGGGTCCCTGTCGCGCTGCTGACGCTGCTGGCTGCCGCCCTCGTCCTTGTTGGCTGCGAGGAATCCAGCAGAGGTGAGGGGTGGCGCGATTTCCATGGATTTTGGCTCTGTTTGAGGCCCTTGCCGCCTACGCCCGTGAATCGCGTCTTTGTCGGTGGCTGCGAGGCTGGTCCGCCTGTCACGGGCAAAGCCCGTCGTAGACGCCGTTCCCTGGGTTTGTACTGCCGAGGGTCGAGTGGGCGCGACGCAAGCCTTGCATAAGCGTTTGGGCAAGTCCCGTCTCAAGCGCATTCGGGCGTTACCGGTTTGTTTGGCGGACGAACGGGGCTTCGCGCAGGAGTGGGCGGGACTCTGGTGTTAGAGGGTTGCTGCGGGTGGAGGCGCCTGCCCCGCAAGTGTGACGGATCGCACACACGTTACTATGCGTGACCGCGCGCCGCCCTGACGCCAGCCTCGGCCGCTGCTTCGCGCTGGCGGGCGCGCGGAGTTCTCCTGCGAGGACGGTGGCGCCCTGCGCCAATGCGACTGCCCGCGTGTTGCGTTATTACGCGTGACGACGGCCTGCCCAGGCCGCAGCCTCGGGCGCCGTTTCACGGGTCGAACTGCGCCAGTGCTGATCGGCGCGAGCCATGCACGACCGCTCCAAGAGCCGAACGCCCATGGATGGAGCCGGGTGCCGTCGACGCACGCCAGAGTGGCAGGCGCGGGACCGCCCCAAACCCTGACGTCTGATCGTGGCGGGAAGGGACGGACCTTAGCTGCAAGGGGTGCGCTTGCTGTGTCCCTAAGGTGAAATGCAGCCAGTGAAATTGGCAAGCCAGGACGCCTGCCGCTGGCGTGGCTGGTGAGCTCTGTAGGCTGATGTTCGCCGACTGCACATGAGAATCCAGAAATCCCGCTGCATCTGGCAGGCGAAGGGGCCTTGGCAGCATACGCCTAGTGTTTGCTGCCCCCAGACCTGCACTCTGAAGGTATTCTTTTCGTGTTTTTGCATCCTGGGGAGTGCCTGTATGTCCCTGCTGATGGCTTGTGAATTCAAGGCCAGATGTTGCAAGCCTTTAGGCATTCTGCTGGAGCTCCAGATGTGGCAAAGGTTGACCCATGTCAGCGAAACTAGGCTGACCTGTTGGCACCGCCCACCCACCCCTATCCCACCCTCCATTTTCCCTGTAAACTCCAAAACCTTATCATAAACCTGACAGGATGCAAAACAGATCGGAGCCCTGGCCTTGTGACCCATTGTTGCCATTATCTGCAAAGTGACAGCAGACAGTTATGCAGGAGGTTCCATGGAACCCCACCAGTTGATAGTATGACCTGAGAGCATTCATTGGATCGCTTTGGACATACCAAAATGCAAGTTTCATATTTCTGGATGTGTGGATGTTAGCTCCAAAATGGGCACTCGAGGACCTGTGCCAACAACTCTGTCTTGGTTTTGAGATCTTCCTGGCTTTTGTCGATATTACACAGCTACGTAGCTCTTGGGGCGCCACACTTGTCAACCCACACCCCTCCCACCACCCCCCTCCCCCCCGCCAAAAATTTTTGAAAAAAGAGGAAAAAAGAAACTAAAGGCGATGTTGAGCCTGAAAAATCACCTAGATGTCACCCCTAACAAGTTCACAGTGCTGATGGTACAGGGTGTACTGTGTTCAAGCA
This sequence comes from Ostreobium quekettii, assembly GCA_905146915.1. Lineage (NCBI taxonomy): Eukaryota > Viridiplantae > Chlorophyta > Ulvophyceae > Bryopsidales > Ostreobiaceae > Ostreobium > Ostreobium quekettii. The sequence continues at coordinate 30,310 of CAJHUC010002233.1, forward strand.
GCCGCGTAATATCTCCTTCCCAATGAAGAATAGATTGAGTAACTTAGACAAACCTGTGACACCTAAGGCCCATGCAAAGAATGCCTTGCAAATGTTGCAGCATTATTCTCAAAAACAAAATTTCTGGTGCCAGCACTGCTTACAGTTGTCTGGAGTGGCCATGCAGGGCATTCTTACAACAGAGGGAAGCAGCAGTTGCGGCGTCTTCAACAAGTGACCCCACTCCTTGGGGTGAGGACTGCAGACCACTGCAACACCAGTGCAATGTCGAACATGGCTTTGCCACCATCGTGGTCATGTTCTCCGCAACATTGACTACCCTCGCTGATGGCTGTGCTGTTGATTTCGTTTTGATTTAATTGATATTCATATTGATTTTCTATATTAACAGCATGGCTGCCAGAATGGGCGTGGCAATGTTGTGGCTGGAAGGTTTGTTGGTATGCGCTTCTGTGCTAGCAACTTTCTGATGCACACCTGAATGCTGTGAATTTGATGACCTGCAGTTTGGGAGCGATGCCCCCTGCGGACGATTTCCATTCATGGTCTCTTTACAAGACCAAGACAGTGTCCACAAATGCGGTGGAGTGCTGGTGCATCCAGAATGGATCTTGACCGCAGCGCACTGCATCGATGCAAGCTCTCCAACATCAATCGGAGCAACACCGACCATCGTCATTGGGCCCTGCAATCTTGACGGAGATGATGGCGATCCAGTGGAGGTGCGAATCTGTCCCATAATTTGCAACACATGGTAGATTTGTGTCATAACCTTTGCAGATCGCACATTTAGTGGCTGTAGTGCTGAGACCGTGTTGAAGGGTGATGGGGCAGCAGTGCAAACATTGCCAGCCATTGCGTTGAGCAATTCTGGTGCTGAGCACCGGTCGTGTTCACATGATGTGCGTAAGGGTGCAGCGCTGTGGTGCTGTCAACCCTTTTGTGGAGCAGCCTCAGAGTAATATGTAGTCAAGTCCAGGATCATCGAGGACATAGATGGCCCCAGATGTGGCCAGAGCCCGATGCCACTCAGATGCAGCTGTTGCTTGTCACTGTTGAAGGTTTTCACGCTGGTGGAACATTATGTGGTAATTGTATCACTGCTCAGCATTTTGCTAGGGTATGAAAACGCATTTCTTTCCTTCTCATAAACTATTGCCACGCTCAACATAGGGGAGGTTGCAGTACCCTCATTTATATCCTCAATATTGAATGATAGATATATTGAGAATGCGTGAATCCTGGGTGAGTCCATGTTCTGGATATGGCACTCGTGCTCATGAAAGTGACCAGATCCTGGGTATGGATATCCTGTACCCACAATGATTTTCTTGGACCAAAGCGAAATCTGCGCTGTGCATTGAAACTGCAACATGTTTTCAGGGAGGAAGCACATTTCTTGTTGCCTTTGTGCCTGTGAACAACAGCCTGCACTCTTCGCTGTCAGCTTCGGTGCGTCTTGCCTTTGTTGTTGCTACATGCATGTTGGCCACTTGAGGGCAACATCGAGACTTTGATCTTGCTGACAGTTTGTGAGGCAAATTCACTACGAGAGAGCACTGTTGCAAACCCGGGTTGCCTTTTATGTGCACCTGGAAAATTGAACGACTGAATGTTTATGTTTGTCCTTATTACCATCGAATCCGCGTTTTTGCTCTGCGACATCTCTTTTGGGGCAGCTGGCTGGGACGTTGTAGTTGGGCAACCTTTTTGGCACAAAACTCAGTACTGTGTGGCACTGCTGTGCAGCTTATGTATATAGCTTGGGCTACGCCACACCATTGTCCATGGAGTGCCGTGCTACCAATCGCTGCCATTGCGCATTTTCCTCATCACCTTATCACACCCGGGGCACATGCTCTTCGATTCCAAGAACATGTGGAAATTGGCATGTGTTTTCTTCGAACTTTGCGGAAATCTTCCCCATTTTTGTTCCAAGTTTAGATTTCTTCAGATTGTTTCAATTCTGTTGCGTTTTTCCACAGGAACCCCAGCCCGTGCGCACCTTCATACCAGACAGTTGGACCGGCGACGTCCGGGAGGGGAGCGACATCGCCCTGGTGCGCTTCAGGCCGCCCTCCATCCACGTGCCCGTCGGCATGCCCGTCAGCGGACACGCGGTGGACGGCGGCACGAGGCTGGTGGCCCTGGGCTGGGGAAAGCAGGAGGCGAGCAGCACGCGGGATGAGAAACAGCTCCAGATGGCGGACCCCATGAACTTCGTGGAGGTCGCGGACTGCAACGGAGAGGACGCCAATCAGTACGGCGGGTTCATTGACGATTCGATGGTGTGCGCATTTGGCCTCGAGGGGCAGCAGATCTGCCAAGGTACCCCGGCGCGTGCGGTGCATGCATGTGTCGAACGCACGGGTTCCCAGCGAGCAAGAGTGCGAACGCTGCTGAGTCCCGCTCCTGTGATGTTTGTTTGTTCCTTACATGGATGCATCGACATGACGTCACGGCATCAATCAATGTAGCGTACCATCCAGTGTATGACGGGCACGTCCAGGCCCACTCATACCCGCTCTTGTGATGTACTGTGCTAATGTACCAGCACAACAATTACCGCGGGGCCTGTCCGGGGATGTGGGGTGGTTTGAGGCTGAAAGGTGGGAAAGAGGCGCTGGAGGCTGTGGGTGTGCGCAGATCGTCGGAAGAGATGCGCTGCGCCCATCCTGGATGTCATGGACCGGGAGCGACTGCATAGACGCATGCATCACCATACATAGCAAAACCAGCATATTGCATTTGGAATTTAGTCATTGCGTACGTAACTGATGGTGACCTAACATGATCTCAGGGCAGATGGATTTGCCACTAGGAAAAAAGGGCCAAATAACACGCGCTCAAACGTGTACAAAGTGTACGGGTTTGGGTCATTTTCGTGTTTTAGCCTGCAGAACGCTGATGAAATGCATGTATGTGTGTTCGCAAAAAGTGCTATTTCGCCCTTTTTTTGTTAGTGTACGCGGTTTAGGACTGGCACGTGCAAGTCCGAAGCTCTGCTTAGTTGTTACTGCGCAGTTCTTGTTTGCGAACTGATGTTTGTGATGATCGATTCATGGATCGCCCTCACGCAAAGCATATGACGCTTATTTCTTTGTGTTTCTTTTACTATTACTAACAGCGGTAATGTCAAGCGTTATGAATAATAATAATGATAGTAGTGAATGAAGCTCTTCATGAACCTTGTGCTGAGAAGACTGCCGGCAAGCCAGGCGCTGAATTGGCGCTGAGTGGCTAATTGACGCTCGCCCTGTCCACCCCAGCGCCGTTATATCTGTGTGCGCTTCCCCAGGTGACAGCGGTGGCCCCTTGCTGCAAGTGAACAGCAAAAATTCCAATATTACAGCGGGCGCCCCCAACAGAGACCTCGTGGTGGGCATAGCCTCTTTCACAGAGGACACCAAGTGCGGAGAGTCGAGCAAACCGGCCGTCTTCACGAATGTTGCGAGCTTCCGAGACTGGATCGAGAGCCACCTGGCGGTGCGCTGTGGCCCATGCAACTGATGAACAGTGGCCCGATTTGCCTACTGCGTCCATACCTCTGTTGCCGTTGCACATATCAGAGGCACTCGAAGTGTTTCCTGACCATTTCTGTGACAAATCCAATACAAGTCGCATCCAGAAAAAATGTGGGGCCACACGGGCTTCTACAGGTCCCATGACGTAATTCCTGTCGACCAGCGATGTTACTCTCCCAGAGATGCTACCAGACTAGCTCACCATAGCAGGTGCATCACTGAATAGCTTCCAGAGCGAAAGGCTGCCCGCTGCCAGTACAGTGGTATTGTTGGTACTGCTCTTGTGGCGTGTGTGACGAGATTGCAAAACCTCAGAATTTCTAAGATAAGAATTTAGTGAGGATTAGCTAGGATTTTGTGCCTTTGAAATGAATGCTGCCATGCAGATGTCAGAAACGGTACCTCCACCAGCATCACCATTCCCCCAGCCACCGCCGCCACAACTGCCAACGCCACCGCCACCGCCACCATCACCACCGTCACCAGCACCTGCACCGGATCCTAGACCTCCTGTGGGACAACCACCGGTACGTGGCACAAAAGACATGCACCTCCTTGTATCCCCTGAGCTTTTGCAGCCATAAACAAGGGCTCAGGAGTGTGCCTTTGTTGCACAATTTCGAACCGTGCTTGCCCCTCATTGTCATGCCATGCAGGGCATTTTCAACAAGAGGGTGACATTGTTTATCAGCTGAATTTGTCAAGAATCCTGCAGCCATGCTTTTCCACGTGTTGAAAGGCAATAAGTATTGTTCACCCTGCCCGTTTTTCTCAGTGCTACGCACAGCATTGACCCAACCATGATCACTGGCGTTTGCAAAGTGGATACACAGTCGCACGCAAGATGTGGAGTGACTGTGCATACGCATCTGTTTCGGGTTTTTGCCAATCGTATTGTAAACATGCATTGGACGCATCTTATTGAACATTTCTGATTGCCTTACCATGCTGAATGTGTCTGAAACATGCGATTCACCGCATGGCGATTATGGAAATCTTGTTCCCTCGAAGCTGGAAACTTGATATGCATCAACGCCATCAACGGTTGCCAGCGCTAATACATCCGCCACATTGGCGCTTGCCCCTGTATCTCATGGAGCGCGTCTGCAATTCCTATATGCAGTGCCCATTCAGGAACGACTCCCGGCCAAGGGCCGTGGCGCTGACGAGCGGCGATTTCCTCATCGCCGCCCCCGAGGACGACTGCTGCCTGCTGTGCCTCACGACGCCTGGGTGCACCAGCTGGACTCGCGGCGAGACCAACGGCGAGTGTGTCTTGGAATCGGACAGCGGTGTGCAGCCCAAGGCAAGTGCTCAAGTGGATGCCATCCGCTCTTGCCATTGTCAAGGGTGCGATCTTTTGGAAGTTGCAACGAAGGATTGTGGTGCTTTCATGCAGTTTCCTGCTGTGCTCGCTTATGGTGTTGTGTGTTGTACTGCATTGGGTTACAGTGGTGTTGTACATCGGCCACTCTCTGTTAGCAGTTCTGTACTTTGTAGTTCGGAAGTGGTCGTGAATAAAACTGCGTGAAACGCGAGCACATTTGGAAGGAAATGGCATGTTTTCTATGGATAGAAGATGTGTACATTACTTGACTCATCCGCTAGGAATGCGGTCATTGTGCATTCCTTCAATAAATTGAAGAAAAACGCTCTCCAGACTTGGCACTTCCCTAGCTTAAAGCTAGCTATTCTACATCTAGTTGCTGTTAATTCTTAATCTTTGATGGTATTTTTTAGTTCAAAATCGTCGTGCGCTTCTATTTATTTTCGCCGCATCGTCCGATACAGCGAAAGTAAATGGAAATGCGCGAAGACAATGGATTACTGCAGGAAACGCGCACTGATTGAAATTGTGGCGATTTGTCGGATCGAGTCCTTGTCAACAACAATTGCAAATCATCAAACCTCCTGGAGCTCCCTCACGTGCGCTGGGCCCCGAAGCCACGCAGCTGGCCAGGCATTGCTTTTGACGACAATCGGGCATACCAATCTGCTTCATTGCCTTCAATCTTCACATCCCCGCGAGTTCTTTGGTGAAGAAGCCCCCCCATCCTAGGTGGGGAGGAGTCGGGGCAAGCATGTCCTGGACGTCGAATATGATAGCCCATATCTGGGACATGCATATCCAGGACATGCAACAGTTTGCCGACGTTGTTGTTCGGTGGCGTAGCCTGAGTCCTTTGGGTGTGTTCGTGTGTGCAGGCGCCGGCGCTCGCGCCAGCAGGAGCAGAGCCAACGGCCGTGACGCCGTCACCAGAAACAGCACCAGAGACGCCTCCTGAGCAGGCGCCGCCGCCCGTGCCGGTAAGAATTGTAGCATGGCTCCCGTTTTTGATGAAAGCGATGACGAAATGTGTCGCTGACACGAATTGTGCTGCATGACCATCACGATGTGAACGCGCAGGCGCACGGTGTCAATAGTCTGTGTTGCTCTTTGTCCCAGTTGGCGTGAACCTGCCGCGAGATGTGGTGACATGCAAGGCTGTCTAAAGGACGTCGACATCCCCACGTCTCGGGCACCGATGGAGGGTTTACGGGAAGCGGATGGGCATATCCAAACTGTCATTTTGATAGAATGCTATTTTCGGAGATGCGGACACACCTCGGATTTGACTAAGGAAACAAAACCTTACATTGTCATTATTGTCAGTTGAGTCAAGTGTCAGATTGGTGGTCATGTTGCTGTGGAATGCCAGGCACGCGCTTTCCGCCCCAATGAGAGTGGCTGTGCAATTGACAGCAAATTCGTACTCAACGGATGTGAACATTGATCATACGTCCGCGTGTCCAATCGACGGAATCAAGGAATACCTAGGTAGTGACAATGCTGCTAAACAGGAACGCAATGGTGAATGGCATCTTTCAGGACGGCAGTTCTGCGCATGCAGACGGCATAGAGTGTGTCTTAGCATGACATTATCGTCGCGTCGTGGAGGCGACTGTGTCACTCGTTTGTACGTCGTGACGTGCATGACGGGCCTATAAGCCAATTGCTGTGTCCAATGCGCTGATGAGCTATAGACGTGGTGTGAGGCATGGATTCCTGGGTGCTTATGCACGGAAACAAGGAATGCCAGACCAACTAAGTTACTTTATTGTTGTTTGTACTTCTACCTATCTGTGGCTACCTATATTCAGTCGAAGTTTTGTTCAGCTGGTGCTTTTTATTGTGCAGGTGGCGGCTGCATCGCCACCCCCTGTCCCTTCGCCGACGCCGACGCCAACGCCGACGCCGACGCCCCCGCCACCATCACCGTCACAGGTTGCAATTGATGCGGTGAGAATTTTGAGCTACTGTACAGTTGCGGGTTTGTTAAGGGCCCTGAGTTCTATGCAATCCATTGTACTTCTCAAAGCCGCTGTTATCTGGGCAAGGGGCAGTATCAAGACGTCCTTTGCAAGTCAGAGCGCTAAAGTTGTGTGAGGGCCTGCAGTGTTGTGGATGTAGGATTTCGTTTGGCCACGTGTCGGCGTGTAGCCACATCCCACTCTTGGCAGCATGGCTCTGCGCCTTTGGCGCTGCCCCTTCCGTGCAGCACTTCATTTCGACTCTGCCCAATGACCTGTTGATGATGATGCACAGTGAAAAATTTAATCAACGGAATCTGATGAACGGGGACCCAGTCTCGAATCCATGGCAACGGTTCACAGCCGAGCAAAGGGACAACAGAAAGTTTTGCCCCTTGTATCCAGTCCGTTCATTAAGGTCCTAAATGCAGCTCCTAATGATTCATCACCTCTTTATGCGTTCACCTTTAATAGTATTCAGTCAGTTCCAGTTACCAACAATATCGATGACAAATGTGGTCGATGTGCTGCCGATGACTATGAATCTGCGCCGCAGAGCCTGTGGAACGCCGCCGGCGCCGGAGACGTCGACGCGGTGAGGGAAGCGCTGGCCGCCGGTGGCGACCCCGACAAGCTGCAGGGCAGAAACGAGAAGATGACCGCCACGGCCAACGCGGCGCTGCACGGGCACCTCGAGATCGTCTCGGTGCTGGTTGAGGCCGGTGCGGACGTGAACATCCAGGGCGCACCGATCGGCGCCACGCCCATATACCTCGCCTCGCTGGAGGGCCACGCCGACGTCGTGGACGTCCTCATCGACGCCGACGCCAATCTGGACGTTCAGACGCTCAAGGACGGCCGCACACCGCTGTCGTCGGCGTCTCAGAACGGCCACGCCCCTGTCGTCCAGGCCCTGGTAGTCGCGGGCGCGGACGTCGGGCTCGCAATGACCGGCGGCAACGGCCTCACCCCCCTCATGCTGGCCTCCTTCATGGGCCACTCGGACATTGTCCAGATCCTGCTGCTGGCGGGGGCGGACCCCGACCAACAGAACGACGTTCTCGAGACGGCGCTGCACTTCGCTTCCAGGACGGTCGGGGCGGACAGCGAGCTGGTGGTGACTGACCTGTTGGACAACGGGGCGGACATCGATGTGGAGGATTTGCTTGCGTCGTACACGCCGCTGGGGCGGGCGGCATATTACGGGAACGCCGGGACTGCCAGGGTGTTGGTTGATCGAGGCGCAGACTTGAACAGGGGAGGGGCCACGCCCAGGGAGCTGATATGCGAGTGTCTGAGGCACGACGAGTGCACGCCGGGGGGGTGCGATCAACCGGAAATCGAGGAAACGATGCTTGATGTTTTGGGGGCTTAGGTTTAGGGTTTAGGGTTTAGGACGGGGATGGGGGCCGTAAATCGAGGAAACGATGCTTGACGTTGTTTTGTGGCTCAGGGAGGGGATGGGGGCTTGGGGGGGGCAGTCTTTGGTAGGTGTCGGCCGTGGGACTTGTTTTGGAGGATGCTTGGGAGCATCATTAGGCAGCACCTGCGCATGCACACAGCAGCGTGTTTTTGGAAATGAGGCTACGCCAATCGCGATCCCTTTGCCCGGGAATCGAATCGGGCCACTGGATGTATTATTTCACTATTTAATGCTTACGGTTATTGAGTGCCCGGTGTGGCCGTCAATTGGTCTATAGCGTCCTATCCATCGCCGCTCGGGATGCACTGGGATTCGGCACCAATATGCCGAATTGTATGTTGCCCTTGTCGCCAGCAACATTTTGCGACACAACAATTTACGCTGTCGGCAGGGCTCGAATCATCTGACTAGTTTTTCGTGTCCTAATATCCAATAGGTCGCCCTGCAGCAGCTGTCCACTGGGTTTTGAACTGATTGATGCCATGGGCACTGGAGCTTTTAGCACAGGCAAGGCTGTAATGGATGCGTACTGGTCATTTCAACATTCAAGCAAATTTTTGACCATCGAGCGAAGCACACTTCAAAGCATATTTCGCCTGCTCGTGCATCCACTACCAGGCTCAGGACGTCTACCGTGTAGCAATGTTGACCACGCGGGTGGCGAGCAGATCAAATGAATTTATGTGTGTTATAGAACACGCACTTGGATGTGCACATGCCCCTCATCGATTGCAAGGTGCAAGTGCACCGCTCAGCCTCTTCGAACGCAGTTTAGGCTACACATGAGCAAGTATCACAGCCGCCGCCGTCACCAACTGCCAAGGGCTGGTTATCCATAGTGGGCAAGGTTGCGGTAGCCCGGAAATAGGGTGGGAGAATTCGATTGACTCGAAGGTGAGTCTGTGAGCACTGTGTGCTAGTCTTGCCGGAGGAACGCACAGGCTGTGGGGCCAAGGGCCCTTGGGGCCTACAAGCTTGACTGGACGACTTTCCATGGCTCCGAGCGAGCTGCAAGTGGCGAGGCCGCCTCAGGAAGGTGTCAGGAGCCACACTGCACTTCGCTTTCTCTCCCTCCTGCCCATCACTGTGATTTGGATGTTATGATGGAATATTTGACATGTTTCTCGGTCTTTGCTTTTCTGGGACCGAAAAAGGCAAACTCACCTCGGGGTGAATGCACCCAAAAAATGAACATCAGTTGTGGGTTGTCTGGACATGGTTTTGATGTATTTCGCGTGCGCGACGAGCTGGAAAAGTGATTGTAATTGCTTTTGCCGGCGTGTGCCCTGGGTGGGCAAATTTGCAGGGCTGGACGTAATCAACTGTTACGACTCCGCGAGAGGGACCCCGCCCCGGGAGTGTTGTGTGGCCACCGCCAAACGGCAGCGCCCCGCGCCCCACGTGGGGGCGCCTTTTTCCCCTCCCATCGACCACCCCCGCTCTCGGTACTCCTTCCAACCTTTACGTCACGGCAACGGCCGCTTACCGCGGGCTTACCTCCGCCCATCCGCTCCGAACATTCCGGCCCAGCCGGCCTACAAAAGCGCCCACTCCGGCCCCAATTCGACACAAATCCAATCTGCTACCGAACAAGCGAGCAACATGTCGGCGACCAAGCCGGTCTTCGCGACTTTGGCCCCGAGTGGGGAGGCCCGCCCGGCGGCCGCGCGGGCCCCCGCCATGGCCTGCAGCGCCCTCACGGTGCGGTTTCCGGGAGGAAGGCGTCGGAGAGCGGTGTTCAAAAGGAATGAGTCCGTGGTCAAGGGACTTGGAAAGGCGGGGCTGTTGCCCGCTGGTGTGGGCATGGGGCTCGTCGCGACTGGGACAGCCGGCCGAGGAGGCGGGATGGCGGGCCGGAGTGGCGGGGGGTGCGGGGCGGCGTGCTCTCCGGTGTGCAGCGCCGGCGTCGCGCACAGAAAGGGGTCCAAACAGGTGCGAAGGGACCGAGTCCTGTGACAAGTCTTGCGGTGCGGGTTTCCATGTGTATGGACCAACTCCGCTTCCTGCTGCGGTAAACTGAGGCGAATCAACTCGCCCTTGAGTGGACACACCCGTGGTGGGCGGACCACGGCGCGTGTCGTCCAGGGAGGCATCCGTCGATGGGAACGGCGGCGCCTCCGTGGCGGGGAGCGAGGCCGGCGCCCGGCGGATGCCAATGGCTGAGCGATGGGGCATTAGAGGTCGCCATTGCCGACTTGGGCTTGCATAACTCAACGTACCCAGTTGGTGGGGGCGTCCTGCTGGCATCGTTCGGAATGCGAGCAGGACGCGCCGGTCTCTGCTACCAACGGCGCCGTGGTCGGAAGGGACCGACCCGGACCGGTCCACGGGGCGGACAGCTGCGGACGGGGGCGGACAAAGAAGGACGGTGGAAGGGGGGTGGACAACCATCGGTGCCCCAGCGTCCTCTTTGCGCACCGGGTGCCATTGATGGGGGACCTTCCCGATTGGGTCGCGCAGAATCTGGAAGCGGCGGCCAACGGTCCGAATGCCGCGCCGGTCGAGCGGGACCGACCCGGAAACTCGATCCCGCGCGGCCGTCAATAGGGGACGGCGGGGCACCGGGCACTCCAGTGTGGGGCGGGAGTGCAACCGCGGTGCCAGATCGCCGCCGCGCGGATGCGGAGAGGCTGTGGGCCACTTTCCATTTCCCGCCGCCGGGGCGGAAGCTGGTTGGCGCCGGCTGCTCAACTCCAGGCGATGTCTGGTCTGAACAAGACCACGTCCGGGTCGGCCGGCGCCCTACCGAGTCGGCAGTCCGGTTGCAAATGGGCGGCAGCAATCGGAAGCGGATCTCGGCGTCAATGTTTCGTTGGTCAGCCGATCCAGCCCTGGGGGTAATTGGCAGGCGGCGTCCGCGGCCATGATGGGAGCACTGCGGCCTGGAGGCCGCCGGCACGGCTCCGAGCACTCGCTGGGGCGGCCACTCCCGCTTCGGAAGCTCCCCCGATGCAATTCGTCACTCCGGAATCCCAGCCCAAGGGGGTGTCCTTCGCGCGACTCGCACCTGGCCGCCGTTTCCACGCTCAGGCGCTTAAGAAATGGATTCCCGGCCGTCGATCATGCACCGCCGAAGCTATTGGCCGTGGGCGCTGCCGTCATGCCTGCTCACTATCCCAATCCTCGAGGGGCTCTCCGACTCGGAAAGGGTCGCATTCGATGGCCGATGAGGCAGATCCGAGCGCCCCGCTCGCCGGATCTGGGCCCCGCTACCTCCGGCGAACGCGATTCTGCAAAATCTGTCCGCGATCCACTGCAGTGCCCCTCCTGGCTGCCCGCTCCCCGCGTGCAGCATGAAAGTCGACCGTCCGCGTCGGAGCGGCTTCCCCAATCGGAGGCCGGGTGCCTGCGGCGGCAGGCGCGGTCAGCACAGGCCTGCCGCGCTGTTGAAACCCCGGGAGCCGTCGCCGGGGGCACAGAAGTGGAAAATACAGCAGAGGGTGGCGGGCTTTGGGGGGCTTTGGTGGAAGGAAGCGGATGGTGACGCTTTACGTCAGGAGCTTGTTCACAAGTTCAGTGACGCCCTCCAGTCGATTAGATGAATATTTGCAAACTGCGTGGCATCCTTGCATTCCCATCGTTCAACGAATTGGTCAGTCCGAGTGTTCGCGTTCTTATTTCCCGTCCGGCCATCTTGCGAGTAGTTCCGTTGTTCAACTCGTCACATTTTGCGATGATCTCGTCCATGCAAAATGGACACAGCTATCTATGAACTGGCAGATACGTGCCTGTGTCTGCAGTGCGTGAGTTGGTCCGCGCAGAGGTCTACAGCTGCAACACCTGCTTTGATCGCGTCCTGAGTACCCTGCTTGTGCTGTCAGGATGTCGATTGGGGGAAGCTCATCGGCTTCGCTGTGGCCGCTTGGCCGAGCCTCTCCTTCAGAAGGGACGAGCAGCCCCTCATCTCCTACGACACTGAGCGGCCCGCTCCTGTGGAGAGCAAGAGGCCGCCGGGGCCGAAGCCGCGCGTGGTGGTGTTGGGATCTGGGTGGGGCGCCGTGAGCTTCATAAAGGCGCTGTCCCACGAGGCGTGGTCAGTGATGCCTTCTGCTGTGCCAGGCCTTCTGACAAGTTTGCTGTTTGTCGGCAATTGCAACTCTTGTGTCGTAGTTTGCTGCCGGCTTATTAGCCACGCGGTGACGAAACTTTGTCCTTGCGCCGTCACGGCACTCGACGCATCGTCCGTCGACACCTGATTGCGCAGCAACAAGCACGCAGTGCGCAGCCGGCCCATTTCATCATTTGACTGTTATTCATTATTTCAATACTTTGTCCCGTGTTTCAGTGGTTCATCAGAACGGATACACCCCCTGAACCGCAGCGTGATCCCCTGTTTTTGTCTTGAGCAGAAGGACACTTGAAGGAGTCAAAACTAGGGGCCTTTCGAGCAGGGCCTCCTTTGTAAGGATCCCTCAACAGGTCCAGGCTTCAAAACCGCACCTCTGCTGAGCTGGCGCCTCTGTGCTTGACGAGCGCATCGACGGCGCCACCAGCGCCGGTGAGGAAACACACGCCTGGAGCAATGGTCAGGTGTTGTGAGGGCGTTGAGGTTGTTGAGACGGCTTTATTCGGGCCGAAGGGTGTCTCCACCGCGTTTCGGCGGCGCGCTGCTGACATGTTTCAGACGAGTTCAGTCGCGGGTTTGGCTCGTTTGGGGTTCGACCAAATCGCTGTAAGCGAAATGTTGTGGACGACACGTCATGGCCCAAGGACTGGCCGGCCACATCCCAACAGTGGCATTTGCCCCTTCGCACGTCAATGCGGCATCCGCGATTCCTATTTATGCGCAATCCATGCGCATTGGCAAGTCCCCTGTTCTTGCGACTCCAAAGCAAGTTCAAAACAAATTGGAATTTCATGAAATTTAAAATGCCCGCCTCGTTCTCAGAGTGCGGCTGTTGTCCTGGTTCTGTCTGTTCCCACTTTGTTTGACCTCACTTGCATTGCTGGTGTCCGTCACGGAAATTGAGCCTTGCGTTACGGCAGACCTCCGATACTCGCTCGCTATGTTGCTGGGTTGCTCCTTGCCATGAATACGTAAGCATGTCCCGTGTATATGTATGTCCCCTGCCCCGAAAACCGCTCCATGGCATTGACCGCGACGCCATTCCACTGCCCGCGCCCTTGCGCTAGGAAAAAAGGGCCAAATAGCACGTGTTCAAACGTGTACAGAGTTTGCGGGTTTGTGCTATTCTTGTGTTTTTAGCGTGCAGAACGTTCATGAAATGGGTTTTATTCGTGTTCGCAAAAGTGTTATTTGCCCCTTTTTCTCCTGGTGTTGTGCTCGCTGGCGGAGTCTGGACTAACCAGCGCCACTGTGATGCAGCGAGAACTACGACTTCATCCTGGTCAGCCCTCGAAACTACTTCCTGTACACGCCGCTGTTGCCCGCCGTGGCCACGGGAACTCTGGAGGAGCGGTCCATCGTGGAGCCAATCCGCAACATCGTCAGGGGCAAGGTAAAGGGGGCCTGGCAAATCCGCTGGGAAGGAGCTCGACAGTCCGCGATGGTCCGCGGACGTTAGGTGTATGGGATGATCGGTTGTGCGCTGCTCATGTCGTTATCCTCGTAGGTGCGTTTGCCACATGACAAAACAAAATCTCGCGCACCAAACTGGCGACGTGGGGCAATGGTCCCGCGTGCTTTTTCTTTTGGAACCCGCAACGTTTGTTCAAGACCACGGCTGCTCTTGTTGCTCTTAAGGATTTGTGCCGAAGACGCTCAAACAACATGGGAAATTGTTGTGGAACGCCTTCCACAGGCGTGCGGGCGCCCTTCTCATGAATTCCTGGCAATTCGGTGTGTTTGCGTTTGTGTGCTGAAGCGTGTCCGGTTGCCGACAGGCCCGGTACATTGAAGCGATGTGCTCGTCCATCAACCCGGAGAAGCGCGTGGTGGTCGCGTGCTATCCAGACGACGCTGGGAACGACAAGGCCTGCTTCGAGATTTCCTACGACACCCTGGTGTTTGCGGTGAGTCGGCGCACCGCGCTCTTCTGGACCGCGGTTTTTGCAGTGTGCACTCCAACCCGCGCTTTCTTGAATCTGACACACGGTATGGGTTGGTCACGAATAGGGCAACAGTTGGATGTCGGAATCTTTGGAACGCGCATCCAGAGAAACTGTTTTCACGAAAACCCGGGAGAGGGTATCATGTGATGCCGCTTTCTTAGATGTTCCCAAACTCGGACACCGAGTTTGCAGAAAGCTGACGCGGGGGGCCATGCGGCGCGCAGGTGGGCGCGCAAAACAACACTTTCGGCGTCGAGGGTGTCAAGGAGCACTGCTTTTTCTTCAAGACGGTGGAGGATGCCCATCGCCTTCGGCGCCACGTGTCGGTGTGTTTCGAAAGAGCGTCGCTGCCCCAGACAACCGAGGAGGTGAGGGCTGGATCCCGTTATCTGTGCTGGAGCACAAAGAATCGGAAACAAGGCCGATGGGCCGCGGCCTCCTCCTCGATCACCATCCGATGGAGTGTGGCGCTTGGTCGGTGTGTTTCGCGAGGATCCACACATGAAAGTGCAGGTTGAAAAAAGCGTGCGAAACGCATTTTGATCATTTTGGGGCGCTTTCTTCAATTCAATATGCGGCACCACATTCAACACAACACATTTATGCACGTGACAGCCAAGTAAAGCACGCGGCGCACTTCAATGCGACGGTCGCATTCGAGCGCAAATCGCCGCAATTGCGAGCGATTTCCAAATCGCTTGCCTAATTAATTGGTTAAATCCAAGAAAACCCGAATTTAGCGCGGGAATGAGCCCAGTTTTCGCCAGTGTCCCCCCTTGTTTGTGTTATGCATTAGATTCAATGAGCTGATCATGGGCGCTGCTTTGCTCAAGCAAGATAGAAAGCTACCTCATCGCCTGAAAGGATGTGAAAAATGAACGAGTGCAAATGAATGAATAACTTAAAAAATGAATGAAAATATGAACGAATGAATGACGATGACGACCCCCTGGCGCTTCGCCTCCGCAGGAGCGTCGCCGCCTGCTGTCGTTCGTCATCGTGGGCGGCGGGCCCACGGGCGTGGAGGTCGCGGCCGAGCTGCACGACGTCATCAACGAGGACCTCTCCCGCATGTACCCCGACCTCGTGCCCGCCGCCTCCATCAGGATCGTGGACGGCAACGACTACGTGCTGAGCGCCTACGACCGCCGCATCTCGCACTACACGGGCGCCGAGCTGCGGCGGGAGGGCGTGGAGCTGGTGATGAACTCGCGGGTGAAGGCCATTGGGCCGGGCGCTGTGACGATCAGCAGGTCGGGGGAGACCGAGGAGCTGGAATACGGGACGTGCGTGTGGGCGGCGGGCATCGCCAAGAACCCGCTGGTGGGGCAGCTGCAGGAGGTGCTGCCGGAGCAGGGGCACCCCAGGTGGGAAAAGTGGCACGGACAAAACTGGGCGAAATTTCTAACAATACAACAGCGAAGTTAATGAAAATCGACATAATGGAATGTTTCGCTCCATTTCGCCACCCTCTCATTTCCTGTTATTCCTCAAACTTGAGAAACAATAAAAAATGATGATGTGAAATGATAGTATTGTGGGTAATGCTGCTCCGCCACGGTTTCCCGATTCTGGGAGGGTTACAAAGTGGGGTGCGTCGAAGAGGACGGCGTGGCTCGTTTCTGAAAGGCGATATTCGACAGAGCGAGAGGGATCAGAGCTGGAAGGAATTGTGTTGAATGATATGTGCGGGATGGCACAATTTGGGCCATTGGCGACAACAGTAAGCAGTGATTTTGGCAAACGTCTTTAGTTGAGAGGCGTTGCCCCATTGGCGGTTGACCAACTGGGAAGGTTAGAGGATTATTTGCAAGCGTGTGCCTGATTTCTTTGCGGTTGAATGGGTGCGCAGAGGCAGTACATGAAATAGTGCGTCTTTCTCCCAGGCCTGTCAATCTGCAACACGGCAAATGGCACCAAATCCGGCATGACGCGTTGCGTTCCAGGCATATGTCTGCACGGCGCGGTGGAATCGCGGCCGCCCAAAAGCGCATCGGAATATTAACATTGACGTTCGAGGTTGTCACTATGCTATGGTGCCATTGTTCACGGGTGCAGGATGCTGTTTCATAGATGCAACAACTAGTGCTCGATTGTAGGCAACAAGCACAAAGAAGCACAAAGTGTACAAACATGAGCAAATATGAGCTGTGTTTTGGGCATGTTCTGTGCAAGCCTGGGCCTCGGCAAACATGAGACTGCCGCCACCGGCGATTTGTTTACCCGAGGCGGGCATGCTGCTTCCGCAACCAAGGGCAAAATAGACGACTGGGCTGCCTGCGCGAACAGGTCCATTGTCACCGACGGCCACCTTGGCGTGAAGGGCAGCAGTGGCAGGATATTCGCGGTGGGCGACGCTGCCACAATCGAGCAGGGCCAGGCGCTGGGGCATGCTGATGAGCTGTTCGCTCGAGCGGCAAAGGGCGACAACGGGTGGCTCACCATCAAGCAGCTGAGGAACGTCCTCTCTGAAGCTAGCACCGAGTTTCCTCAATTCAAGTCCTACGAGAGGCTTTTCAAGTGTTACGGGTGTCAAATGAGGTGAGCGCTTCCGGGGGGGCAGCCAGACTGCTTGCTCTTTTCGAAGATGATGGGCATGAGCAAGGACCCGAAAATGGCGCCCATCGATGGTGTGCGTCCACAAACCAGACGCGCGAGAGTGTGCGCACTGCTTTGTGGAACGAAGCCAAGATTGGAATGATATGCGCATCTTGCGTCAAGCAGGCAGCCTCCGTTGGCTGAAAAGCAGGCGCTGCCAAGCGTGCAATACCAGAGCACAGAATGCCAGGAGCACCAGTTCAGGAGAGAGCGCACCATGCACGACTTTTGTTTGTGAAACCATGTCCAATGTCCGCCGCGCTCTTGAAATTGCGAGGACGTTGCGCAGCCGAATTCCCGACACGCAATATATGAGTCATGAGTAATTGGGTTGTTCGTAAAGGATCCGGCAAGAACATGGTTGCAATTGAACGGCTGCACAAGGTGTTGACGAAGGCAGGCATGACCGAGGGGTGGCGATCCCTGAACGGGGATCGCAGGCTCGAGTCCATGGCAACGGTTTACAGCCGAGGCAAAGGGACAACAAGAGTTCTGTCCCTTATGTTCAGTCCGTTCACCAACGTCCTTAGTGCACTTTCTAGTGCCTCGTCGTCTCTTTGTACATTCAGTTGTCTGTAATACTCAGTCAGTTCTAGTTACAACTGTGTACAACGAAATGCGCGGTTTGGTGACAATTCGGCACGATATGCAAAACGACATCCATGTGAAACGGGCATTTTTTTGCCAGTGACACTGCAGCCGCTGGTTGAACCTTGCAGGGAGAAGTGCCCCATGTCCCCAGTGGCAGATCGGACGTTCTCGAGCGTCCTTGCGCCTGTTGAGGAGGTCGCTGGCGAAGGTGCCAGGCGCAATGCCATCAGCAGGGAGGAATTCAATGCTGTGCTCCATAAGATCGATAGCCAGCTGAGGCCGCTGCCCGCAACGGCTCAGGTAAATTCACCTCGTCTTCGCGTTGACAGACTTTGTTCACCTCGTGTGCATTGAAGGGGATGACGTGTTGTGTTCTACCAGCACCGTTCCAGTGTCCAAAGCGCCTTGGTCACTGGCCCCCAAATGATGAAATAGGCCAAAAGTGGCCAGACGACAACACCCAATGATTTTTCATGGATGGTGGTGGTTTCGCACATGCATGGAACATTTCTGTTCCACACATATTGAAGACCTGCTCTGCTTCATGCTACGTCAAGCCAAGCCCCGTGTTGCACACTTGACTCCCCACTGCACCAAACACAGGAATTTGACACGCAGACGAGTCCAGCCCCTCTACTATCGCGAGAACCCCACCACCACATGATCCAACAGTTCTAACGCATTTTTCTTGCTGGTTCAAGGAGCTTTCCTTGGATCCCGTTTTCTTGCCGAGCTCCCTCCACAATCCATGGTTCCACTTGTGGACACTGCCACTTTTTTCATGTCTTTCATCGCGTTAACTGCTCTTCCTGATGGACAGGTTGCGCGCCAGGAGGGCGAGTACCTGGCCCGCCTCTTCAACACCGGCAGTATGACGCCAGGAGAAGATCTCTCCGAACGGATCAAGGCGTTCCGTTACGCCCACAAGGGCCAGCTGGCATATGTGGGCGAAGACAAGGCGGTGATCGACGCACCCGGCCTGGGGCCCCTGTGGGGCATCGCGGCTGGCCTCGTGTGGAAGGGCTTCGAGACGTACAGCCAGATCAGCATGAGGAACAAAATACTGGTGGGCTTCGATTGGGTGAAGAGCAAAGTCTTTGGGCGGGACGTGAGCCGCGTGTGACTTGACCATGCATCGTTCATCACCGATCGTTGATCCGTGGGTGGCACTGCATGCGCACTTCAGGAGATGGCTTTGGGAAGCAAACATGCGCTCGGATAAGATGGATGCGCATATGTGTGGTGCGCCGCTTTGCGCATTGAGAAGACAATTTGGGCAGGGTTGCTATTCACGACAGTGGCAATATCGTAAGCATGATAGTAATTTTGGAACAGAACAGATTTCAAGAGGCGAACTGCCGTTTTGGATTGGACTCGCAGGTTGGGCCCCTGGAGCTGTGGTTTGTGTCGTTTTCTGTGGACCACGCGCTCATCATGTGCAGGAAAGTGCTGCATCTTGTCCTTCAGGCTATAAGGCTCTGAAAGGGCGTCCCCTGAATGCCGAACGTTGTTTTTCATGCTTGCGGGGTGATGACACCTCTCCAGGATTTTTCTCTGGGATTCATGGGATTGGATTGCGAGTCGCCACATGTTCGAATTCACAGCCCCTTGGGCTAGGGCAAACTGGGACAGCAAAGCACTGGGATTGCCATTCGCATGTGGACCATATGACTCAACTCTTCAACGGCTGTTCATTGGATATTTGGGGATTGGCAGTTCTGGTTCCAACTGCCAGTTGTGCAAGCAGCAGGCATGTTGGGATCTTTGAAACAGGCTGAATCAGGATTTCTGATTCAAACTGTTGTGTCTTTGGGCAACGGGTGTGTCTGGGATCATTGAAGATTCAAACTGGTGGGTGCTAGGTATCAGGGCGTGTCTGGGATATTTATAGAACGTGAGTCCTGTCATTGACTCATGACAGGGTTTTTTGTCGAGACAGGAAAACGAGGAGCATGATGGGAACTGCTGGCAAGGCTGGCACAACTCTGTCTTCAATGGGGATTACTTTCCTGAAATGGGAGCAGCAAAGATAGTTTTGATGCACATTGTTGGAATTGTATTTGGAGCATTTTCATTTTTACCCTTTTGACACAGCGTGATCCTGTCTGTCTGTTGCCATCTTCAAGGCTTCCACGTTTGACCCCACTGAGCACCCAAACGAGCATGCCCTATCCACAGAGAGCCACCACGGAGCAGGCATCACACCAAATAAATAACAATGTATCCAGCCGTCAAAGGCCATGAGAGTGCCCAGCAGAATTGGCCTGCTGCCACATGTGGTGGCCACCTGAAAAGCAGAGTCCTCTGTTCAATGCAGACGATGGCCGTCAAGAGCAAAACGAGCCGACCAGCACGCCAAGCACCAACCCGACTGCCACCTGACACAAGCACAGAGGCATTTACCGTTTTTTTTGCCCACCGTGGCCTTTCCTCAACTCCCACAATATTTCATGCTGTGACCACATCTGGTACTCTTTGGAAGGCATTAGCTCGTAATGGTAGTACCATTATGGTGCCCATGACGCCCAGCTTCCGGGGTGCCAGAATTTTGATTTGCCGCCGTATTGGTGTTCCCTTCGGACTATTTACTGTGTTGCTATCTACGACAATCGTTTGGTATCTAATTTGGAGTGCTCGTGGCCAGTCGTATCTTCTGCAAAGCACGTCCACATCCTGGACCCACCTGTCTCCTGGAGTGACCAAGGACCTCTTTCAGTGCCTTCCTCTCTGCGAGCGCATGGCCCTCAGGGTACTCAGCTATGATCATGTTCAGCACCTCGGCTTGATAACCTGTCCATGCCCATGATGCCCCAGTCATTTTGTCTTCACACGAGAAAACACAGGGCCCGCGCCCCTTGCAGGTGTTGGCCGGCAAGACATTACCAAACTGCTTGCACTTCATGGTATTCATTTTCTTCCCCATCACGTGTTTGCAACACATTCTAAGCAGGGCCATTAGACATTGCAAGTGATGATAGGCACATGCATGATTGAAATGTTTCTTCCCCATTGATTCACTGCCTCTGTTGTTCACTAACTGCAGCAAGGATGTTGACTTTCAGCATAGCCAGTGACCTCACGACCAGTGAACCACGTGACAAGGGACACGAAAGGCCAACAAAGTATCTCTGCCATCTTGTGAGCGCATTGGAAACTCAGCCGTACAAGGTGCGAGCTGTTCAAACTATTGACAAAATAACGACTGATGGTGCTTACAGTAGGGCATGTGTCCTGGATTTTCTGCAACCCATTCATCGGTGCTCGCTGGTGAGAACATGACAGTGTGCTGACAGTATCATCATGTCCCCTTCAGGTGCAACTTGAGGGCCTCTGCTGCACTTTGCTTTTGAATGTGGCACACATGCACATTGTGATACAGTTTGTCGCAATATGCATGTGCACAAAGCTAGTGAATTGCCCAGTTGGCTTGCTGCGTTGGTGATGTGTTAGGCTTATGAGCAAGAGCAGCTTGTGGCTTAACACACCAAATGCCAAACAGAGGGTGCATAGCCTGCACATCCTGTTGTTTGGTTTCAGATTGACCATGTTGGGCCCATCCAGAGCCGCATTATCCAGCCAGTGGACACAACGGACATCAGGTGGTGTTTGCAGTTGCATGAGAGACTGCCAGGACGATGCTCTTCGGTGCTGAACTTCCAAGTGATCCAATTAATACCCACAGCACGACTCTTAAACGTGATGCAAAATTATGGAATCCAAAAAAGAACAGCCACAGCACAGAAGCACCTCTGCATGTCCATATACTTTTGCTAGGTCAGTGTCGGTAAGAGACAACTTCAAATGATATACCGCTGTCAATGCATCTACCAATCAATGGAATGCCACAGATAATACTAAACACAACAAGAACAGTGAGGCATCATACAGTAATGTGCCGCTCAGTTCTAAGAAACAGCACTGCTCACCGGCGTGTCGGCGTATGCCTGCAGCATCATACATCACAATGGCACTGAAGGCTGCACAAACGGCGAAAAGAGCGCAGCCCACCCCATGAGTCATTGCTACAGCTGTCGTCACAGCCTAGGGAGCAGAAGACAAAAGCTTATAACTTCAGTCTTATAGCACTCGTCAAAATTGGGCAATGGGTTCCCAGTCACCCACAACAGAACAGTGAAGGGGCACTCTGTAAGGACCATTGCCTTGTCCAAGAACATCCATGTGAATTCTTCTGATTGCAACTTTTTTGCAGAGGACAATATGCTCAGTGTGACTCGCATGTTTTGCCTGCGGTGACTACAAACAGCCAGATGGGGCATAGCAAGGCTGATCGATCGAACAAGCTCAAGAAGGCACATGCCAATTCGGATGGATGCTGGCAACAGTCAGTGGCCCAAGGTGAATGCAGACCAGTAGTGCTTTGCAGGGGCTTTGATTTTGATGAACTATGCGCTCGGGAATGACTGAGAGAATAATGCATAAACGAGTGAATCAACAAATAGCAAATAAACAAATAAACAAATAAATAGATAATACAACTAAAATAAATAAAACAAACAAATAATGAATAAATGGATAACTAACAATTTTTCTGGCAAAAACTAAGGATAGAGCATAGAGAGAAAAAAAAGCTTCACCAGTTCAAATGGCGATGGGAGTCCGCTCACCGTGCACATCGCAGAGTGGGAGGATGGCATTCCCCCAGAGTAAAACATGGCCATGAGCTCGAACTTTCCCGTCTTGTACCAGTTGGTGATGATCTGCACATGGTGCAGCTTCATCAGGAAAGAATGGCATGAACAACAACCTGACATGCAGTGATCAAAGGCCCTGATGCAGCAGGAATGCCACACAATCGTGGACCAAAAGCACTGTCTGTCCAACTTTCGCAAATGAAGGGCAGGTGACAATGGCCGAAATCCACAGCACATTCCCATACGCAGGCTGAGTGGCACATATTTGGCTGCACTGACTTTTGCCACGCCAGCCCCAGTGGCAGCTCTTCCAATAACTGGCTGCATGCCAAAGTTGCCTGCCAGTCAATTTTGCTCTGGTGCCCATGCTATGTGCTGGGCAATGCCTCATGAGAATGTGCCACACAAGCCTGTGACAAAGGCGAACAACGCCCTTTGGTGTGTACGGATCTATGCTTTCAGGGGGAATGCGTGAGCGGGAGTCGGATGCTGCCATGTTTCTCAACGCCATCAAGGCACTAGGGCTTTGCCTGTCATCTGTAATTGACAAGTATGCTTGCAACATTCAGCACCAGTCAATACGCATTCACTGGCCAAACTGCCCATCCTACAAGATAGCTGCCTATTCCTCAACAGTGTTCCTAAACAGTGCAGCTTTGCGGCAAAATGGGTATCAGTTGCAGCATAAGCTGCACTTCGGTTGGGCAAGAGAGTACCAGTTTTGGTACCAGTTTTCAATGGCTTTGGTGCCCAACTTGTGCCCACCTTAAGGAGCTGGGCCAGGGCCCATGCAGAGAATCCCGCCATGAATATGTTGTTTGATTTCAGGGCGCTCCAACTACCAGCAGGGAAGACAGGCAGCAGGGACGCAGATGCCAGAAAGAGGGGAAGCTTCACTACCTTTGTCCTGCATGCTAGAACACATGGGTTGGACCAAAGCAATAGTTGTGACACAGAAAAACGTACACTGTCCATGCTGACTACGTCTGGATGTCAGCATAGCCGCAAGCATTTGTTCTGTGAATGGGGCGGCAGCAAGGGAGGTCAGAAGAGTTTGGTACATCTGAAGCTGTGTACATGTTTGAGATTCACTTCATGGTAACATCTGTGGCTGTTTGTTGCCAGCATGGGTTCATATGTGGGGCTGACACCAAAGTGCACCCTCACAACCACTTGACATTCTGCACATTCTCCACCTTCACATATGGCCCCTTTGCAAAGCAATCCCAGGGATGCCCATGTGGGCTGTCCCATGGTGGATGCCGTAGGGCCCACTAGGGAAGGTCCATGTGGGCATTCATGGGAGGGCCATTTGAAATTCTGGCAGACTGGCAAAGTGGGCGCGGGGCACTGAATCCCCACGATTTGCAATATGCAACTTTGGCCCTGGCCCTACCATACTTGGCAAAGGGCATCTGTACCACACTGCACTATGCTTATACCAACATTGCTGACATTTCTTCAACGGATGCTAGGGAACAGGTTAGTTGTGCTGGGGTGAATGCGGTGCAGATTTACAAAGTTTGATGAAGGTGATCTGGAAAGAAACAGAGGAACTCATACGCGGAGTTGTCCCCATTGCAGCTGCCCAATGGGGAGCCACCCCAATGTGCGCATGAACTGAGCCCCCAATTGCAACACAAGCCTCCCATGAGGATCAACTGAAGAAGGGATCAGGGGATAAGGGGAAAACGTGGCCAGTCTAGTAGAGAGCGCCACCAGCCAGCTAACAGCCATTCGAGGGACAAAAGCTGCACGTGCGAACCGTCTGTGAAAATCGAAAGATTCCCTTGCCACCAGCATGGAACACATGTCACACATTGGGAATTCTGATCAACAAGTGTCTACGAGGCTCTTTCCAAACTGAAGGCCATGACCAACGAGTTTGCGAGCGCGGAGCGACCAGCACGCAACACGGGGCAGCTTCAACATCCCCGACGCAACAACCCCGACAGAAAACGCCAAGAATGGCCGCCCTGCATCCCCGGCCAGATCAACCGCCAAATTTGTGCTTGTTTCGAACCTTGGAATTCCTGCGGTAAGCCCAGCCAACGCAGCCGAGACTGACTGGTTTGGCCCACAAAACCACCCACCTGGCGTCTTGCCCAGCCAGGCCTTTCAGCAGCCTCCCGGCCACCCTCGCAAGAGGCCCCTTCCCATCGCCACGCCCGCCACAATCTTCGCCGCGCTCCCTCCCCGCATCAACTCCCTTCCCCCTCGTCCCCCCGATCGACGCCCGGCAGAATCTCGGGCCGCGCTCGGGCAGGGCAAGCGGCCTGGGCGGCCGTCGGGGCACCCAATGGGCCCCGGCATGCGATCCCGCCCGCGAGGAGGGCACCGAGCACCTCATGGGGAACGGATGGGGCCGATTCCGGATCCTAGGGCGCCAGCGCAACTTTCGAAGGGCGCCGCTAGGCGCAAGGGACGGCGGCGTGCGCTGCGGCGCCGTTGGCGCGTTTGCCGCCGTGGGCGTCGCGGGGACCGGCCAATGGGGGAGAGGGGGGCATCGGGGGGGGTCCGGGGACGGATGCCGCGTGAGTCAGCCCGGATTCCGCGGGAATGCACGAAATTAGTCCCTCTGGCGAAATGATGGCCGACAAAGGCAGTACTGTTATCAACCCTTTCCCATCAAAAAGTTTTGCCGTTATGCTTTTTGCCCCGCATTTTGTTTTTCAGAGCGGTAATTCTATTTTTTTCGTCGCTCCCCAAAAATTCATGTAAAGATCGTGGCGAAAGCAAGGTGATACTGTTGCCTGGTCATTATACGTAATGGCCAATGCAACTGGCAGGTTTATTGCAAGAATGCCACAAGATTACAGCTAATTAGGCGGACTCAGCCTCACTTTCACCTACTTTACTGTTCAGCAGTCCATACTCAATAGGTTTTCACTCACAAAGTACAAGGGTTGCAACTTCAAAAACAGATGGTTGATCCCCAGCCAGATGCTTTGCAGGTCAACCCTTATGTTCCAAGGCTCTGTTGTGACGGAATTACTTGGGGAGACCATTTACTCCCTCGACTTTTCCCCCCGTTCCCTGAGGCCTCTTATTGGGAACATTATTGTCTTAAATTATGTTGATTGACAGCCTGATTAAAGGCCCTAGTAGATGGGATTAGGGCCTTGAGGAGGTACTCCTTTATTTGGGTGATTTCTGGCCAGCTGCAGTACTTTGCGGCAGTTAGGGGGACGGCTGTACTGAGCACGGTTGTTTTGGGACATTTTTGGGCCCACGGCGGGCGACCCGGGACGCGGTACGCCCTGCCGCACAAATGCCATGCGGTTGGATCATCAGTAATCATTGTTGCTTGCGATTCTGGCAACTCGCCTCCCGTATCGCGCGGATCGGACCACAATCCGTGCGACCGAG